>SDVV010021225.1:0-13171 GCA_016164225.1 Gammarus roeselii
AGATTGGTGAAAAGGGTGATGAATGCGGAGGCGAGTGGTCGCAGGCCTAGAGGTAGACCGAAGTTTGGGTGGATGGATGGTCTGAAGCAGGCGTTGGGAAGGAGAGACATGAATGTGGAGGTGGCGAGAGAGCGTGCAATGAACAGGCGTGAGTGGAGTATGGTTGTGAATGATTGATTTTGACGCTGCTCCGATGTGCTTTCCCGCCTTGGCATCCCGCTGTCGGGATGGTCGTGGGTGAGGGGGGGCCCGGCCACTATGACGCGGCGGGGGTAAACCAGTGAAGACTGTCGGGCCCTGCTGCTGACGACGGATCCTCGGACTGCACTCGTGACCCAGACTGTAAGTTGAGGTTGTACCGGCCGGACTCTTTAGCACAAATGGGCTAAGTTGTGTGAGTGTGAGCGTATGAGGGTGTGAGGTGCGCCTTACCGTCGGCCACCCACCTTTCTGGGGGATGCGGCCCAGTGTCTGTATCTGTTATATGACTATACATGTGATTTGGTTCAGTGAATGTATTTTTCCCCAAGGTCTGAAGTTACTGAATGTTTGTCGACCTCCCCAATAATCATGAATTACATTCAATAATGCATTTTAATTGCTCTTTCAGAACATGTTAACGATACGACAGCTATTGATATAACTTTGTATGAGGTTTATTTATGAACGTATGCTTATCGTTAGATCTTTTACATGCAATTTAGAACAATTCAAAGTAAATACTTTGATGGAAATAAAGTTTTCTCGTAAATCTCTTGGTACACATGAGCATTTAAGCAACGGCACCAACAAAAATCTGATGATAGCTGGTCTGTATCAAAATACTCTCAAAGGTGGGTATATCTTCCACAGGCGTACTGATGCGTGTACTACGTATACTGAGAAACGAGAAGTAGTAGCCTGAAGGCAATGCATCACTCCATAAGCGTCTACACTACTTGTTAATCGAATAGGCAGAAATTAAATAATCACTGTCAATAAACTGGGCATACCGATTAAGGTGCATCACTTTGTTAAGATTTCTGAACCCGGCATAGACACAACATTCACAATTGGTTCTATTATATATCACACCAGATGGTCTTTACAGTACTCACAGCAAGCGATGATGGCAGCCAAGTTGTCTGACGCGTTGAACATGACCAGTATCGTGATGGAGAGCACCAGGAGAAACATCAGGAACAGGTAGCCCCGGTAGCCATCCCTCTGGTGGCAAAAAGTAGGCATGTTTGCAAGATGATCATGCATGAATACCCCGGGCATTGAGTTAGCCACGGCGCACTCAGGGTGAGTAGGACAGACATGCTGTATTATGAAGGGCTTTTACAATGGAAAATAAGAAAAATGATCCAAAAACACATCAGTAAACAAAGCAAGTCTTCACTATTGCCAGACTTGTGGAGGGATAACACCTTTCTGAAGTGGTGACGTTATAGTGAACAAAGTAAAGATGGTGTGTTTTAACCTATTTACACGAGCTAACACATAAATTATAGAAAAACGTCCTGATATTAGTTTATTATTTATTGTAAAAACATAGTGAGACCATGCCCGAAGGAGAAAAAGTTACAATTTTAGAAATGAATGAAACTTCCTACGTACGTGTATATATGAGTTTTACCGGAAATGATTTATATAAAAATTATGGTATAAAAATCATTCGCATGTTTTAACTAAAAGCAGCAGTATATTTTTGAGAAAATGCAGGAACAAAAATATTTGCTTTAACCCTTGTGAGATGTGAAAGAGTTGCATTGCAAAATCATACATATACCCATGCGACTACATGTCATATCGTTATGTATTTCATCACATACAGTCACTGGGGACGCTTACCGACCCCAAAAAACCAGAAGGTGTTGAGATTGAAATGCTAAGTTTTTGCTCAAATAAATGTTACCTATGCGTGATAACGGTATATAAATTCATTTTCATAAAATGTATAGTTATGGGGAAAATTGCGATGGATATGTATTTCTAATCAATACAACGATATAAGATTTTTTTTTGTTCATACTAATTTTCGTGACTATAGTATTGAAGGATTCAAAATTAATTCAGGCATGATGACGAGTTGATAAAGTTACAGAAATATGAGAATAAGCTGACAATACGTACCAAGTCTTCGTCAGCCTGGGCTGTTCTGAAGACAACGTTTGCTACTTAGATGAATTTGATATTAACTTATAACTAAGCTTGGGGAGTAAGTTTATCTCTACTTCCTACCAACCGATGGTCGTGTTGAAGGATATACTACATTCTCCACTTTTTTATACACCGAGACATAAAAACATTAAAAACAAGCAGAGTAAGTGTGGTCACGGACATTTACTTCATGACAATTTACTGTTTCAACTGACATGTATTAAAAAAATTGGGGTTAGAGAATGTCCAATATGAGGTTGTCTATTACATACACACGTTGTTGGGCACAGGATAACTCCAAATTTGAAACTAACTGCAGAGTCAGCATGACGTGTTACACATGCATACGTATAAAAAATGGACGGATTTCTACAAGTACGAAATAACTGGAATAACGGGAAAAAATAGAATTGAGGTAATTTCTGCACTTACAAGTTTAAACTGGTATAATTTTAGTTTACGTTTGAAGGTAGCTATACTGCTACTCGTCCTTATATTTATGGCAATCGAAATTCAAGTTTAATCCGCTCTGAATAGTTGGGACTGTGTTGACGAGCTACGACAAATTTGCAGATCCTGGTAGCTGCAAAGATCAGCTATAGAATTATTTCAAACACCGCAGCGGAAAAGTTGATGATGTGACACAGTGGGAGAAGGTTCCATTGACAAAAGAGAGGCATCGTGTGGTCACGTCTGCTAGCATGTGATAGGGTTCTGATAGTAGTATGTATAGGAGCGAAACGCAAGTGAAGGATTATAGATAGGGATAAATCAAGTTAGTTTTGGCGGGGCGGGGGTTGGCTGGAGTCAGGCGGGCCGGGCCGGAGCCGGTTTCGGCGCGAGCGTCAGATAACGGGTGGCTAACGGGTGGCTTACGGATGACTTTCGGGTGGCTAACGGGTGACTCATTCGGGTGGGCGGCCGGAAGGGTGGACTTTCGGCCCTTGCTTTCGATTATATTTTGGAAGGTTTTGTGTTTACGTAAATTTATTTCGTTTCCTAATGTCATAGTATTTACATTTTTCTTGTAGATGGTGTGTTAGATTTTTAGGCGTTGATCAGGCAACCTCATGGGTAAAACCTTATCTGGCAGGGGTCGGAACAGGTTTTGACGCTGTCGGACTCTTTCGGGTGGGTGGACGGATCAATAGCTTTCGGATGTAATTGGGAATATTTCTGTGCTATGCACATTTTAATTTATGTGAATTATTATTGTTTATTGCATTTCTATGTTTTTCCTTCTCTAGATGGCTGTATTGCGGTATACTTGGTTGCTAGCAGTTGCTCATTATATATATGTGACTTCGTTGCTGGTAGGAATATTGTTATAACACATTTATGGAGGGGTGGGGTGCGGTAGGGGACCCCTTAGGCAAAAAGTTGGATGCGCTCTGGAAAAGTAGGTGGGAATGCTCTTATCTGTTTTTATCTTGTACTCAGTATTTCCGTGGCATGATTAAGGAATTTTTTGGTGTCTTTAGTAGTATACATTCATATTATATAGTATATTGTTTATCGGAATACGATGGTAGATGTAGTAATTAGCTCGCCCATGGCTGCCTTAACGGGTACTCGGCCGATAGCTGATGACCTGGCTACTGCTTGGATTTCTATTTTATTCAGTGATGTGTATGTTAATGTTATTATACATCTATATAGCTTCTAAAGAATATATATTTGATGCATATATATTTTTTTATTGCTATTTAAATAATTGTAAATCTTAATCGACTCATTCGCGTCCTGCTTGTTTCCAACCTGATGGGTGGATCGGTGTAACTTTTGATTTTCCATCTGTTTATTTCATATTTTATATAATATCTATATGAATAGTATGGTTGATTAGTTTGGTAATTGCCTGGTTGATGGTTGTATTGTGGGTTAATGAAGCAGCTTTGCTACGAGAATCTGTATAACCCATAACGCACTATCCGGTTTTGAACCTGATATATCGGTGACACCATGTATCCTCATGTTCCAAATGACCAGTTATCAAGCGGGTGCAGAATATTCGGGTTGTCCTATCTCGATTTTTTGTGTAGGGAGTATCGGTCGGTTGCCGCCCTCAGCGAGAGAACCTGGAGCTTACTTAAGCGATATGGATTTATTGTAAGTTATTATATTGTGTTATGTATACATAGTGATGATCGGTTGATGTATGCTGAATTTGTATTGTTTTCCAAATTTTGTATAGGTATTTCACATCGTTATAGGAATTTTAGGATATTTTAGGTTTGCATCTTTCATGTAGCACTTTATTTCAGGCATAATGGGTTGGTTTTTGCATCATTTTGGTAATTTTATGTATTTATCACGTTCTGTTACGAATATGCCGTGGTTACTATAGTTAAAGAAGATTGGATTTTTCCCTGTTTTGGGGTGCCATTGAGAAAAATATTCATCAGATTTGTATATACTATAATGTGTCCGTGTAGTAGTATTCACATCATTTACTCTAGGTTTCAGTTATGTAAATCAGTCACATGTCCTGGCCACTTATTCACGTTTGTTGTTTGGTAGGTTACATGCTGTTTTTTTTTTCGTATAATACGATCGTCTCATCGTATTATAACTCGACCGTTTGGTATATTTAATTCAGTTCCGTATGTTTTCTGTAAAGTTTCATCTTTAATGCAAGGAGTTTGATATTTTATACAATTATTGGAATATTAGGATATATTACGTTTGTATCTGCAACATAGAACATTATTTCAGGTGTAATTTAGTTAGATTCTGTATCTTTTTAGTGTTTTATGAATCTTTTGTATCCTGCTACAAAGATTGAAGTGGAAAATATAGCTATAGGATATTCGATTTGTTACAAGCTTGGTCTTGTTGTTAGTTAATTGTATAATTATTGTAAAAATAACGTCATACTTCAATATTTTGTAGGAGTTAGAAGGAGTCCCCTAGGCAAAAGCTTGTTACGTTTATGTTTATTTGTATATGTAGACCGTTTTACTCTGTTGGATACCCACATATATAATAGTTTTTGATGTTAATTAGAGCAGAGTAGGGAATTACGTAGTTATTTTATTATTGTTGTATGATTTTTCCTCGATAATAATTGGAATATTTGTTCAAAAGATGTAGATCCGTACCACATTTTTTTGTTGAATATCGTCATTAAACCCTAGCAAGTGTAGAGTTTAACGTTTAAGAAGAGGATTTACTGGATTGATTGATCCTGGTGTACTGGTGGTTTACACTCTTTTGTAGTCATTTGGAGTTCATACAAGTTCAACGTGAATTTGTAAGTTCTTGTGGATATTGTTTTTGAGTACCATGGATTTATTATAGAGATTATGCGACGAGCTGCTGGTCAATGTAGTGATTTACTTAAGTCGTCAGTGATCAGTACCCCATATGTTATGTCCACACTCATTGAGTCTCATGTCAGGCCCATTCTTGACACTTGTGTCTCTGTATGGATCCTTGATTAGGTCCACGATGTGACTTTGTTCGAAGCTGTTCATAGAAGATGTACTAAACAGATGCATGGTATGTCTGAGGTATTGTACCATGACTGGGTGTTGCTTCTCAATTTTGTTCCATATCAGGGGGGAACTCGCTGAGAAGTGACCTAATAAAGCAGTGTAGAATTCGTTGTTATGACACAGTAGGCTTTGATTCTGTCGTACTAGAGGCATAGCAGCAGTTAGGTCTAGGAATTTGTTATAGATTTGAACGGATACCGTAGTAGTATCAATTTATAATGCATGAAATCAGTATTAGTTTTAAATGTCAGATATTTTCTTGTATGGTTGTTATGTTAATACACAATTTTTTTCATGATCTAGATCACGTGTGATATCGGTGTAGGTTATATCCTCTGGGGTGTGGTAGGATACGCCGTATAGCATAGTTAATCAATGTCGGTTAGGGTAGAGTTGAGAATCTTGTTTAGCTATTTTATAGTTGTTCTTGTATGATTTTGAACGGTTATCACGTGAATAGAACTTTATTAGGTTTTAAATTCGCATAATTTGGTGTAGTGTTAGGTATAAATTCGCTTAATTGGATGTAGTGAAACAAGATGTTGGTAGTTTCTACCTCCTGATTTTTGATTTGGGTCCTGTTCAAGTTTGCCGACACCGTTGCCGTCACCATGTAGGCATATACAGGGTTGAAGTTGGCACTATGTAGGTATATACAGGGTCGGTACCGGCTCCATGTAGACACATACACACATTTTGTACGCATATACAACAGACTCGGTCAACATCTGCAGCATTTTTCACTATAGGTTTGTGATGTAGGGGGGCCGTAAACCTAACCCATCCTAACCTAACCTAACCTATTCTAACCAAGTTTTTTTTTCTGTTTTCATACCCATGTTAGGTATTTCTTCGTTGATTTAAGCTTTATTCATGACAAATCTATCCACTTGGCTCTATAATTTTATCAGCGTTGGCAATAAATTTACAGGTATTTTCGATATGTTTACCTCAATTTATTTGGTTAGCAAGTTTTATGTATGGTTTTACTGTTGGTCTAAGATTTTTTTTTGTAATGTTAGATTTGTTGTTCCTACCATTTTTGTCTCTTAAAATGAATATTGTATAAACCCACTCAAACATTTTACTACAGATCTGTGATGTAAGGTCTGCAGTCAACAAGATCTAGGATATAAATCATGCCTATGGTACATAATTATCAAAATATATATCAATGTACGACAACATAGATCAAATATCAATAATACAAAAAGGGTTACCATACACTACCATATGCATTAATACCCAGGCAACCTATCCTAACAGTCAACCTAACCAATAGTTATGTAGCAGAGAGAATATATCGTTGTATTCTTATTCAAGCTTGAGGCTTATGTATGGTATTGATATGTATGAAACCCTCCACTTTGGCTGTATCAGTTTGAATCCACTTTTCCAATTTTTATCCAGCATATATCCTTCTGCAGATGTTTA
This sequence comes from Gammarus roeselii, assembly GCA_016164225.1. Classification (NCBI taxonomy): domain Eukaryota; kingdom Metazoa; phylum Arthropoda; class Malacostraca; order Amphipoda; family Gammaridae; genus Gammarus; species Gammarus roeselii. The sequence goes on from SDVV010021225.1 coordinate 7,077, forward strand.
GATTCCATATTTTTATCGATATCTCTATTACATGTTTGGATGAGACTAAGCAGGTAGGATCCAATAAAACTCAGGCACTTAAATTTGTAACATTTTTTTAATGTGGAACGGTTCCACGCGATGTTTGGTTCAAAGATCTAATCATCCTAACCAACTAAGCCAATAATTATATATTTTCAATCAAGTTTTATAGTTATGTATGATATTTAGTCTTTATTTTGTGCGATGTATCTATCAAATCACTCTACACGGCTCTATTTTACGTAGTTTTTTTAATATCACACACCTTGTACACACATACACGCTTTTGTACGCATATGCAGGGTCGGTGACGGCACTATGTAGGCATTTACAGGGTCAAATTCGGCACCTGTGCTGGCACTATGAAGGCGTATACAGGGTCGAAACCGGCATCATGTAGGCATATGCAGGGTTGAAACCGGCATATACACTCATTTGCACGCATATACAGGCTCGTTTAACATATGTAGCCTTCTACCTCTGATCTGTGATTTTCCGATACAAGTGATTCCCTTGCTTTTGTTACAAGATATTCAATGTGCATCAGCTTCACGTCATGTTAGGTTAAAAGATCTAGTCATCCTAACTCAACCAAAGCTATTCTAAACAAGAATTATGTATTATCAATCGAGATTTATGCTTACGTAGGATATTCAGTCATTGATTTATACTCTATACATATCCACTTGGCTCTACATTTGATCTTTCATTAACAGTTTAAATACATTCTTCCAATTTTGATTGAGTAAAGATCCCCATTTTAGATTTTGATAGTTTGATTGCTATAGATATTTCATATTTTTTGCGTCCCTTATAGTCAAGATTAGGATCCTTAAAATATCCCGTCTGATAATGAGTTATCAGCTTCCTAAACTCATCCATTTGTTTCTGTCTTTCAAGGGAGGTGTTTTGGCAAACATCATCCTGGACGTAGATCCTTTCTTGCAGAGATTTCAGTTTGTGGGCTGATCTCAGGATGTTGGGCCGGTCCTGTTCTGAGATCAATGTCGCAATAATGGGACGGGACCTCATAGGACTGAACCCTCTGGTTGTTAAAAGTCATTCAATGTCGAATAAAATTAATTTTTATGTGAGATATTACAGATTCGTTTCAAATTTTGATTCATCTCATTTAGAATATAAGTATTCACTAAAATGCATAAAAAAATAGGGGAAACGGTGGCTATAATAAACTTTTACAGATATCATTGTCAACGAACGTTTGCCGGTGACGGTACAATCACACGCCAAACAAGAAGCGTGTGGGAACGCCATGCAGCTGATGGTATTTGTAGAGATTATCAAGCGGCAAGTTGCAATAAACATCTCAAATTAAGTAGTTCAAACTTTCGTGGCTGTAGCAGGGAAGTATCTTCTCGTCCAATGATTACGATACATAAGATCTAAATCTTGCGATAGTTAAAGAGACATTGCCAGAAAAAGTGAGGTCTAGTGCTGTCCCATACATCAAAATTAATTTTGTATTCTGATATATTCTCATTAAAAGTAATAGTTTAAAAGTATTGTGTGAAGCAACGGGTATTCCTGAAGGGTGATGATTGCGTCAAATGTTTCCTTAGCCTGTCTCTGGAATATTGCATCTTGCTTCAGATAATTTTTGAAAAAGTTTTCAACTTATTGTTTAGTCAATACAATTTACAATTATTTTAGCACTAGAAATATTTCTGTGCATTCTGACGTGGCTATATGAAAAGGAAAGCATGTGATTTAGAATTCAACAATGACCTGAAGCACTTTAGGTTGTCGGGCTCTTGCTACTTCAGTTTCACTCTCATCGTAACGCATGCAGCAGAAATAACAACCTCATGACGTTCATAGTCTGTTTCAATTATTATTATTATTATTAAATCATTCATTTCCATCGTCTAGCAATGGGTTTTCAATACTTAGGTATCATACATCAAACTTAGTTTTCGTATGCGCTTTTTGAATTAGCGAAACGAGATATAAAGTGAATTTGTGACAGCACATCTCCAGTCGGCGGCCGGTTTGTAGCAACTTCATGTTGCAAAACATGATTCACAATATATGTTATTGAAAATCTTATAAAAAACTCATGGGCGTGGGATTGATGAATCCAGAATGAATACATCGCAGCGTATCTCTAGTGTGCTGCTGGTTCGCCTTCATGGAACTGAATGGAATTCACAATATACCATCATACATGTACATACAAATACACATTCAAATGTGCACACACCTAATTACATATATGGATGACAATAAGTGTAATACACATTCATATGTGCACACACCTGCCTACATATATGGAAGACAATCAGTTTAATACACATTCATATGTGCACACACTTACCCATTTATATGGATGACAATTAGTATAGTACACATTCCTATGTGCTCTTACCTACCTACATATATGGATGAACAATCAGTATAATGCACATTCATATGTACACACACCTAACTACATGCATGGATGACAATCAGTATAATACACATTCATATGTGCACACACATACCTACATCTATGGATGACAATTAGTATAATTATCAAATTATTATTAAATCCTTTACATCAATCATCTGGCAATAGGTTTTTAATTTTTTTAAATGGTACACATAAAACTTCATTGCCGTGAACACTATTTGAATTAACGTTAGCGAAAATTCGATTTGAAATTCGCCGCTGGTTCTGATTTCATGCGACAGATTCTAAATTATAATATTATAATCAATGTTCGACAGCCAACATCTTATTTGAGGTAAGTATCAAGAATGCCTGGCACGAAATACATGGGGTGGGGCGATCACGAAATACATGGGGTTGGGGAAATTACGAAATACATAGGATTGGGAAAACCGGCAACACATGGGGCTAAGAAATTCTGAGAACATGGGGTTGGGAAATCGGATATGGCTAATATATTGTACAGATGGGGTAAGATATGAATACTAAAGGGTTGAATAGGTGACATAAATTGTACATAAAATATATACATAGCACTGGATATACATATTTCATGACGAAATGCGCTAACATATTGTAAAGATGGGTATAAAACATTGTATGAAATAATGAAGTGGTGAATAGACTAAAAAGTTATTCATAAAATATATACATAGCACTAAAATATACACACTTCTTGACCGCTAGAAAATGATTCAATGATCGACAATCAGAATAATTCGATACTGGAGTACAGAAACCGAATTAATATACTTCTGTTATAGAAGATGAAGCACAATATTAGCTTATGTGACAATGATTGTATCTTCAAAAATGGTACGGTAAAAGAAGAATGTCATGGAAAGGAGGCCTACAGACTAGTCAAGAAATGTTGAAGACTGGATTTTAATCAATTTTTATTAATTGTAGCCAGAATGCTGTACTATTCTGACATTTCTTGGAAGAAAAATGTTGCATGTGTACATTTATGTATAATTATTATTCGATTTTGTATTGAAATGAACAGCAAGTGTCCCCCCACTAGTGTTCCTGAAGGGCGTATGGTTACATAACGGGTCTAAATGCTTAGGAATTGATGGCGTCAAGCTCGTCACTACTCACCCTTTGGGCCTTCTATCTTCGGTTGGAGTGTATGAATGCGGAAAGAGAAGGAGTTGAGAAAGAACTTAGCTTCTTCCTTCGTCGAAGTATCTTTTGATATGTCGGCGGAAGAAGTCGATCTTGCGATCTGAACAGAGCACACCGTACATAAGCGAGGGAACCAAACAGAGCACCCCACACATGTGCGAGGGATCCAAACAGAGCACCCCACACATGTGCGAGGGATCCAAACAGGGCACCCAACACATTTGCGAGGGATCCAAACAGAGCAGCCCACACATGTGCGAAAGATCCAAACAGAGCACCACCCACATGTGCGAGGGATCCTAACAGAGCACCCCGCATATGTGCGAGGGACAAACAGAGCACCCCGCACATGTGCGAGGGATCCAAACAGAGCACCCCACACATGTGCGAGGGATCCAAACCGAGCACCCCACACATGTGCGAGGGATCCAAGCAGAGCACCCCACACATGTGCGAGGGATCCAAACAGAGCACCCCACACATGTGCGAAGGATCCAAACAGAGCACCCCACACATGTGCGAGGGATCCAAACAGAGCACCCCCCACATGTGCGAGGGATCCAAACAGAGCACCCCACACATGTGCGAGGGATTCACTCCCCAACCTCAATACTCACGTAATATCCGGAAGTCTGTTGTGTTGGGGAAGGCATCTTGTTGGTCTCCTCTTCTTCGCCTCGTCCTGCTTCAAAAACCCTTCACAGAGGAAGACTTTTTTGATGTTTGAAGCTTGATTTTCCTACTAGGGACGTGTTATTATATATCCGCCTGATTAATGTGCTCGTTGTTCACTTCAAAGGTTATAGTTCAGAATTGAGGCGTTCTTAAACTGGAAAACAAATGTTTTTTATTCGTCTACCGCATTGAATTAGTTTTTGCTTTAATGATACATTGTGTACCAGCTGATGCCCTGGGATGCACTGGGTGATGCCATCGCGATACATTATGTACCAGCTGATGTCCTGGGACGTGCACTGGGTGATGCCATCACTAAAAGGAGGGGCGTCGCCTCCTAATCAGCTTACAGTTGACATATCGACACATCTTTCCTCCTCTGATCGAGAAGTGGCAGATAACACATGATGTCACTAGTATGCAGAGGTACAACTCAGCTCTCACCACTGATACGCAGTACGTCTGTCAAATTCTTGTACCTCTCTATACGTGCCTGGGTCTCAAGTCAAAAAAAAGACGCACGTCTTGGGGAAGGTCATGTCCTTACCACACAAATAAGACCACCTACTCTGATCTCCCTTCACAAAAAAAGGGATAACAGAAGATTTAACATTTCGATAACCAGGAACCTGCTCTGAACCTGTTCAAATTGTTATGCAGGTTCGTCAATAACGCCTCTCCTGTTGGGGTCTGTTGGAACCGATACTTCAATTGAGCACATGTACAATTACGTAGGCACAACAGTCACCACTACTAAGGAATAATAGCTTCCACTGCTGGGAAATAACATCCCCCCCCACCTTTAATTAGGAATGACAACATCACCTGGCGAGAGTATATTGGTGATCCTCAAAAGACTATTTAGGGACTTAAACCCACGCTGTAAAACCCATACACAGAAAAATGTTTAGTAGTGAAATGGTTGAGTAGAACAATTAATTTTTACAGTCCGTGGATTACTGGCACAGAGGGCGAGGGTCGCGTCGAAGATGGTCGAAGTGCGTCGAGATCAGCCGAAACATGTTGAGGCGAGTCGAGTTGGTCGCTACGAGCTGAGACTGGCCGAAATGATTCGAGACAAGCCTAGATGAGCTGAGACGAGGGATCCGGGGAGCACGAAGGACCAGGAGAGTTGGCGAAACCCCTCAAGCCTCAAAACCTTTGAGTACTGTCTGAAATTTGAGGCACTATAGCATGCACGAAAAACAACAAATATGTTCCAGTGTTCTTTTCCGCAACTATGACTGCACTTTTCACATAACTCCAGAGGTGATAATTTGCTTTATCCATCAGTCTGAGGCTGTTGATCAAATTTGGTTGCCTGAATCCAGCGTGTCTGTCAGACGATATCTGTCAGCGCACTGAAGTCTTCGCAGTGCAAGTTGGGTGCAACAGGAGCTATCATGCTGTGACGGTGGTCGAGGCGCTATCAGCGCCACGGCCATTATATTGAACAGAACAGATAGCAAAGTGATAAGGATTGTATTGTGTTCATGAACAAATGTTTTCACTCTCTAATGCATGAGAAATTGAATAAACTTTTGAGACAAAGTTTGCAGTTTCGTATTATACAAAAATTAATGTGAAATCACATTCCCTTCTGGAAGTAGGAGCCGCCATAACGAATCGTGGTCTCTGATGTCCCGTTACGATAGACAGTGGAATGCTTCAGAGTCCTTAAATTAGGTAAACCGGGGCTGGACTGACACGTTTGATTGTGATTGCCGATACTAATTATTAGTGAACATGTAAGGGTTCAGGGATGGCACTTCCTCGCAGATAACACCATCCCATTGTTCCTCTAAACACACCCGTAGAACGG
>SDVV010021226.1:0-13171 GCA_016164225.1 Gammarus roeselii
TGCATTGTAAATATTTGAAATGAGGGCCGAGGAATTCCCTATAGCTAGCTGCAACTGTACAATTTATTTGTGTAAGGTGGAAATTCTGCATCCAGGTGGATACAGGGAATATCCTTCTGTAGAAATCTATAATGTAATTATTAGTCTGATCTTGATTTAAAAACCTAGTTTCCTCACTGAGGTAGGCACATAATGGAATACTCTGTTATGCTTACCTGTCTTCTATGGAACTCTTTGGGGCTCCAAGGTAAAGCCTTCGTTATATTAATTGGTGATAAATTTGCCATGTGGATTTGCCAGTAATGCCTAGCTGAGTATTTTTATTAATTGGTCTGTAAAACGTAATAAAAGGAACATTTAACTTCTCGTAGCCTGGCCTAGCCTAGCTGATTGTGACCTGGCCTAGCCCTTGAGTAGGCCTATATCACTAACAAGTCGTACACTAGAATAATGTCACTTTGAATCAGTTACATTCGCAGGGCCGTCGTCACAACACACACGGTTCCGACTATTTAAATACATGTGTTCCAGAAAAAAAAGCACGATTCAAACAGAAACAGACACACGGTGTATTGCTTGATCGAGCTCCAGGGAGTTAAAAAAGCCCTCTCAGGTGTTTATTTGGGAAGGCGTTGTTGCCATATTTGTCTCAAGGTTTTCATCTCAATCATTTATTCGTTCTGATTAATATTTTCAATGACTTTTTGTGCGTGGGTATAAGTATTTATTTAACCAAAATGAATATTTGTTGCACTGTCACTATGGTTGAAAGCAGTTTTGTACTAGCTGAACAGAAATGTTGTAGCTACATACTGTGAGATGCGAACAATGAGATTAAAAGAGGTTATTGCTTAATAGCAATAGGTGCTTGTGATGCACGTATAATGTGTTTAGTGATATTAGGATTAATGTAGGGTCAATTGGGGACCTCTACAGGATATTCAAATTGGTATCCTGTTCACAGGGTGTAGCAATCTTTATCTCTGAATGGCACCCCCACCTTGGCTCGTGCCTATGTAAAAATATAAAATGTAAATAATCTATATTTTCAAATAGGTTCAAATATCATACAACTACTATACAGCCATGTACATTCAAGTAAGAGGAGGCTTAGACATTCATAATACTTAATAATGAACATTACAGTGAAATTGTGTTTCTAATGTATTATGTTAGAATAGTTGAGCTTAAGCCTCTCATTTTATTCCTAGTAGTTACAGTCATAAGGGCATGCTAATTCTATTTAAATGTTCATTTTCTAGATGTACCTATTCCGTCTGCCAGTGTGAGGCAGACAGAAAGGTGTGTAATTGTCTCCCATGTGGCATATTTGGTTTAGCCAATCATTCTTGTGCAGCCTTCATTTTATGCTGCGGATTGGCGCAGAACAGCAGTAAATCAACTCCCTCTGTTTGTACGCCAACCCCCTGCTGGCACGCATCTAAGACCAAACTCGTGGACCTTGCTTCCATCACCGTCAGTCAAGCCTCACCAGTGACAAGATTAGCTGCTGTGAAGTAACAGCGTCCTTGATTTCCTTGCCGGCTTTCCTATCTCCTTTCTTTTCCCCTTCCATAGTACCTCGGATGTCTTCTCTCAGTTGAGTTGGGAATTTATAATTACACAATACCAAAGATTTCATGTCATGTCCGTGTCCTTTTCTGGTATAGATGCGGGCCAATAATACTCAATCCTATTTCATATTATTTAATAATGTTATTTAAATTTATTTCATTTTTTTTGTCAGAAATTTATGCACAGAGCCCCGCCAAGGGCTACGCCCAAGGGTGCTCATTTTTCTAAATATTTAAATTCATATTTTAATTTGAAACATATCGAAGGTTGCTTGAAATTGCGAGCGCCGTGTACACTTAAACTATTACAGCTCACAGAAGCTAACTTTACCTTTTCAACTAAACTGTTTTTGTCAACTGGTAACTCACTAATTAACCAAAAGTTTATTGGTGAGATCTGATATAATGCAATTCAAATTGTAGCACCACATAAAATATTCAAATAGACATTTTAATAGGAGAAAACACGACAGTGCATGTGGTGATTTATTACTTTAAATGACCAATTAGATAAATGTTCTCACAACTAAACATAATGGGGCGAAAATATTATCGCCACCCGTAAATTAAAGCAACAAATAATATAGTCTTCTGTCATATCGGTTGGGCGTGCGTGTCGTTCTGGCTCAGGACAGGAGAGGCGACAAAAACTTGACACCGTGGTGAGCCTCCCGGACAAGAAGAAAAAAGGAACACTTAACTTACAGTTGTTGTATAACTTGTAGAATGCCTTAAAGAACTAACCCCAGCTAAAACAACACGACCAACGACACTGATTGAACATTAGAGTGCAGGGTGCACTAGAATGTGAGCATAACCTTGAGAACCTGTTGTTGCCTCTAATGGAGGCTGCGTGAGGGTTAGCCTGGCGGTAAGGCCTGAGCCTCTGGCCTTGCCGATACGTGATTGGCTGCAGCCAGACGGGGCAGACTGCTGCTGTGGCTGTGCCAATTATTTGCTATTTCTAATGCAAAACTTGTCTTCATGCGTTTTACTACATAGATGTTGCTATTTGAACTAAGGCTAGTAATTGGCGAAAAATATTGCTATAATTTGTCGTTAATTCTTAAATTAAAAACTCTCCTTTATTCTTGAATTTATAATTTTAAGATCCATGTGCCGCTTCCCAGATGCTAATAGGCTTCGCTTTGACTCCTTGTTGCCGCTCTTGGCGCTAATTGGTGGCCCAAAAATCCTTGTTGCTGAATGGGATGTAGTGATCAGCAATCACACTACTTTCACGCAGCCAATCTAAATTATTACAATTTGTACATTCTTTTGTGTGTATATAATCAGTAGTGTAAACAGAAGAAATCATGTAGAGATAGTGTTAGAAATATTGTCTATAGTAACGCATAAAGTTACCTAGTAAAGGAATAAAACACACGACCTAGAAATTGTAGGTACAGTCATATACAAACAAACGTGGCACAACAGAGGATTATTGCGTTATTAATGATTCCATAACAACAAGTTCACACAATGTCATGAGACATTCTCAAACACAACAAATTAATGAAAATTAGTAATCAAAAATCATCCAGCAGGTATGTTGGAAACACACCGCAGAACGGTTTACGGACGAACCAATGTACCAACGTTGTTAATTATTTTCGGAATGAGAGCAAGTTTGGCTGCTTTCGTGATTATTAAACTACTTATAACTTCTGTCAAGTGAACATTACAACTTGTTCGTACGCCAAGGGAACTTTTTTTTTACTTTTTAGTGACTGAATGAAGGTTTTTAACTTTATTATTATTATTTTCAGAGATAGGATATTATCTTGACTCACTTAAATGGTATAAAACTGCACCAAAATAAAAACCTACAGGACAGATTTCAGAATGAGATAAGAGTCATTGCTACCTTGAATGAAATAACATAATTGTCAACGATACCCAAAAGGTAAATATATAACACCAGCGCCATTACATTTGCAGCTAAGGTTCTTAAGTCAGTAGTGACTTGTTATAATCAGTCTAAGCTAGCAGATATATTTATGTATATATTTGTATGTCACAATGTCTATCCAGACATTCTCGTAAAGCTGGAGTCTTTCGCTCTGCGTAAGAAACAGTGCAGGCCTGTCAATTCTAGCTTTAGTTACACGGTGGGAAACCCCTTAATCTGCGTATTTTCTATCACCCTCAACAGTGTTTCTTTTTAGCAAACATCAGTTCGTCCTCATATTAAATTTCTTGAACGAGAGACGTTGACAAGTGTATGTCATTTGGGTCATCCTGTTCAAATCAACGAGTCAGCAATGTGTGGCCGGTATCCTACAACGAAGAGGGCCCATGTTTCACTCTCGTAGCCCAGGGTAACCTTAAAAAGTATCGAACGGGGGGAGGGGCCTATGAATTAGTTACCTACCTAAATTTCATTTGTATGCCAATGGGGATTAAGGACTTAAAAAAACACGCATCCTCAGAATTACCAAACTGTGAATTGGTTCTCTTATCGGAAGATCATTTCATACACATAAAAACAAGACCCTCCCCTATTTCAGAAGTTGGGTGTTGATTTGAATGGATCATCACACTTCGTAGCACAACAGCTTGGGAGGAGGTAAGCCCCATTAGAACAGCGACTCCGGCATTAGGTCATTCCATAGGCTGTTATTAACTTTGTTTGATGCTTTGCTAGATGATATGTGATAAATACTTTCATATTTGGATGCGTGTAATATTTCCTCCAGTGTTTATAAGTCCTTTTTTGTATCTCCCTACAGGGTGGACTATTCTCCTTTTTGCTTTATACATTGTTTACTCCTGTTTACATTGTTTATCTTTTTTTGTTCTTTTTACTGTTCAATGTGATTATCTACACAATACATTTTTGTTCTGTTGTGTCCGTTAATATCACAATCATTAATCATGCTCGTTTAAAAATTATCCTGTCATAACTCAAAATAATATTATGAAATAACTTGTAATTATTCAAATTTTCGCAACATTTAACAACCTCAAACTAAAGTCTTATAACAGACTGACTTCGAAAAAGATCCATAGCTACTAGGGTCAGAATTTAAAAGTCTCTCTGAGGAAATTATATTCCATGTTTTCAATACGAATTGAGGTGGGAAAATTTGCTCCTTTTTAAAAAACACCTTATAATCTTGGATATAGCTGTATTAGGATTTGGGTCAATGATAATCCAAATGTTTTGCAATATTCAATTCCCTGAATTGGATCCATTTTTTATAAATACTGCATGAAGTGTTTGTCTGAGTGTTCTATCGAGGTTTCCCAGGCATAGCTAATAGCTAAGCTTGGAGATCTTTGGTAGTTCTACAGTAACGTGGCAAGCTTCTGTTGATGCCTTGCTTGCTATGGAAACACAGTGGTAACGGGTAGCGGGAAGGATTTATATCAAGAGTGCCTTTCCTGATACAATGTTTTCATGCAGCTACAGCCGGCCCCTTTTAAGTGCTGACTCAAGAAACTTATCCTGATCAAGACCCTATTTATATTAGGAAAAGAAGTATCCAAGCAAGACCCTAATAAAATTAGGGAAAGAAGAATTAAAAATAACTCGACAAGACTTGATCGTGATGAATAGATATAAATTAACTTCGTCACCATTCTTGCTTCACAATACAAGTCGAGTATTCAAAATACCATATTGTGTTTTATTTCAGATCTTTGGTGTGTGAGTTCTATTGTCATTAAATAATTTATTCAATGATCAATTAGGTCCTTCTGACTAAAAAGATTTACGATAGGTTTCTTACAGTATACGCTGGGAACTTTGAGCTGAGTCCCGCACTGCTTGATGGCAAGTTGACGTGCGTAGGAATTTCCGCCGCCAGAGGGAAACTGCAGTTGGCGTGCGGAGGGATTCTCGCCACCAGAGGACAAACTGCATCTACGACACATTTCCAATGGGAGTTAATACAATGGTCTAAAATATAATACCTTATTCTTAAACGAAAATACATTATTTATAGGAAGTCAATTGTGCTGTAGCTGCTGTGAGGGAGAGCAATGCAGAACTCGACTTTGCGAGCCCACACAGCTGCTCCTGAGCGTGGTGGGCTTAGATTTTTGCGTGTTTAGCTAACAAAAGATCTAGCAGTATCTCATCCATTCTGAGAACTCGACCACCATCGTACAAGAGAACGAACACTAGTTTCTCAAAGTTATCAATACAGCAACCCAACATCATTGCTGCTGTTGAGCCGTTCCTGTACGATTTCTACCTGAATTCGTCATTTCTCTAAGTATCGCGCTATCGGGTTATCCAGGCTGTTCAATGTTTGTTGTCATTTGTTACCGTGCGATTTCACCTTTTGTCTCTGGTTAATTACGGGGAAGCGCTGTGGAGGGTGTTGCGTTTCTATGGAGTGGGCAGACATCTGTTGAAATCGGTGTAGAGTTTCTAAGATGGCAGCCGAGCATGTGTCAGAGTGGGAAGCGAGGTGAGTGATTGGTTCACAGTAAAAATGGGTCTGAGACAAGGCTGCGTGATGTCTCCCTAGCTGTTCAACCTCTATATGGATGGAGTGGTCAGGGAGGTGAACGCAAGTTTGCTGGGTCGTGGCTTGGAGCTGTTGGAAGCGAATGGGTGGAGTTGGCAGTTGAGCCAGTTGCTATTTGCTGATGATACGGCCCTGGTTGCGGACTCAGAGGAGAAGCTATGTAAGCTAGTGTCTGAGTTTGGTAGAGTGTGTGATAGGAGGAAGCTTCGAGTGAACGTGGGTAGGAGTAAAGAAATGAGATGCTCGAGAACTGTCGATGCGACCAAAATTAGTGTCCCCCTAAATGGAGAGCTGGAGGAAGTTCAGTGTTTCAAGTATCTGGGCTCCCAGATGGAGATAACTGAACTAGTGGAAACTGAAGTGAAGGAGTGAGTGAAGGAGGGGTGTAAAGAGTTGGTGCACTGAAGAGTGTAATGAGCTGTAGGACGTTGGGAATGGAAGCAAAGACAGGGCTGTATGACGGTGTTGTCCCAACTGTGCTCTACGAAGCTAAGAGCAGAGGAGAAAAGAAGGTGGAATGTTTTCGAGATAAAATGTTTAAGGAGCTTAGCTGGAATAACGCTGAGAGACCGGATTTTAGTGGATGATAGCTAGCAGGATTTTTAAAGTTAGTACATTCTGTCACAAGGTACTTTGCGAAGGATTCATTTTTTTATCTGTGTTTCAATATTCAAGTTCAATGACGTACTCCTGTAGTCAAGCATCCTTGTATAGTTGCAGTAGCTACTCCAAGGCTAAAGTTCAAGTTTAATGACACTGCTGGTAGGTAGCTATATATAAATTTGACTTTGGCAGTAAGGCGGTAACTATGGAGGGGTAAAATATAGTCAAACATAAATTTAATATTTAAATTATTAGAAAAATTATTCATTAGGCAATAAAAGCAAATAAAGGGACACAAAGCTTAGAACGTTACCACCTTGTGTCCATGAGCAGGAAGTGCAGCATTTCGTCCAACAGTGTCTCGCACTGGTCGCGTATGGTCCTCCCTCGGCCTAGTTGGTCGGTTGCACTGTTGCAGCAGTGGTCCAAGCGATCCAATACGGGGTGGACGAGAAACTCCAGTCTTGTCCCATGGATGTTCCACCCCTAGGTAGAGATACAGGGACTTGTCCTGCATGTTTTTATGGTGTCACCAGGTCCATCTTGGTACTGAAATTCTAATTCGTAGAATCTCCTGGATGTCCTGGGTTTCTTTTGCCCAGCCAGTTGGCTGCCCCAGCAATATGCATCTGTGGCGACGCTTTTCCTCACCACAATAGCTGCGCTACTATACTGTACTATGTTTTATCTACACAAATGTCTTACTATGGCCTCATCACTTTAAAAACTACATCTTATTTAATTCTTGCAGTCACGTGTAACTCAAACATTTCATGAGCCATTCTCATTATACTTCATGTCTAAGAATGCTCATTATGTCCGTGTGTGCTCATCGAGCAACCTCATGCTATGCATTCCGAGTTCTCACTCACGCCACTCTTGTGTAACGATGCATAGCACATGCGCTCGCGGCAGTCATAAAGTTAGACCCAGCGTTTATTTCACAATATCCGTTCGGGTTCCTCTGAATGAGATCTCGTCCTTGTCACCCTGTAATGCCAATTAGCCCAAAACTATAAATTTCTACAACGCCCATCTCTGACGTCACGTTTGCCCAGACCTCTCGATGCCGGCTCGTTGTTCATTATCCAGAACCAATCGCCGAAATGCGCAAATAACAGCAACCGTCACATCCCTTCAGTCCTTTCCCATCATGCCGTGCCAGGCTATTTTTGCCACGTATCCAGTATCGTTCTTTCAGCCAAGCCTTACTAACTTAATCAAAATAACATCATACTTTTACTCATAATTAAAAACTATCAATTCCCTTAACTAAATTCAAACAATATCTGTGTAATTATCCCTAAATCAAATAATTACTTCTTCAAGGACTTCATTACGAATTATAACATGTTATTTACTGTGTACAGTTGCTACAACGTTCACTTATAGTAGGCTATACTTCTTTCACTCTAACTCTCTCGCTCAGCTGTACTGCACTCAACTCGTAGCTCAGCTATTAAACCCAAAGCATTCATATAAATGCTAAATTAACAAGCGAGCTATGTTATAATAGATTGATGTTCTTATAAAACCTCAACAAATGTTTATAGTGATACTCATTTGTTTTTCTGATTTGAGTATTGTTGGAACATGTACTGTTCTGAACATTCATTTCGCGCAGTCAACGCTCAATCTGCACTGTACTGTATCATACGTCTGACCGAGTGCAGAGTAAGACAACATGCACTGCGGTGCCCTGCCACCATCACATGCCTGGCCTAGCTAGCTAGCTCGCACAGCCAGTCTCTCACCAGCCACCGAGCAGGCAGGGTGTCAACGGCCCTGCAGGGGTCACCCTCTTACGCATAGGACACCCCGGAACACTCGGTCCTTCACGCCGATATGAAGCACGCTAACTCAACCGTTTCCACAATCATCCGGAGTGACTTATTCCTTCAACTCTGCATCTATCACAACTTCCGAGTCGTCCCTGGAGTTTCTTCATCGACTACGACTGCTCACCACGGAGTACCTCGCGACCTAGCGCTCATCACATCTACAAACAAATATCAGCCCTTTGTCACATCACAACAGCACAGTCTCGCCAATCTATCGTCACCGCAGCACATCTCATTCCGCACGCCAAGTGTGCTTCAAGCAATGCGCCACTTTGCTCACCGCAACGCAGCGTCTCATCAACCACGTGTGCCCTTAGTTTCGCACTAACCTCAAGACCGTTCCTTGTGCTCATCGCTCCAACCAGTAGCCTCCGCTTGCTTGGTTATCATAGTCTACAACTACCACACAGCTCTGGTCATCGTCACTATTAAGAGCTGTGCGTCGAGTTCATCCGATTCAGTGCGCCAACCGGGTCGTCGCATAAACTGAGCTCTTCAGTGTAACAAAGCAAGCCCTCACCATTCCGTAAGTCCCGATATCGGGTGTTCCTGGTATTTCGTGTAACCGCGGGACTTCCGTGCTGTGTTATCTAGGACGGGTCTATAAATAGTTCAACTGTACGAATCGCGACTAGATCAAGCCACGGCTGACTAATAGATTTACCATTAATTTCATTCATGTGTTTGTTATATTGTCAATCGTAACACTATGTCACCTGTGATTAATTCCTAACGATCCTTACAACCAATGTTATTCATCCTTGTATCATTGACTGTGTCGCGGTCCAAGCTAGCACCGTCGTCATTCTCAATTTTGCATAAAACTTATGTTTTCTTGTAATATATGTAAAAATTTATCCCGCTATCACTCCCCCTGCACCTCGTCGCATCTCTCTCTATGATTAAAAATAGGCAAACACCCGCCGTCGATCAATAAGGAGTCAGATAAGGAAACTACTCAATGCGATTCAATGCACTTATATAATTTCAATACTGCGCGGTTCACGCGAAGTTTCGCTTGTTTCAATTCTGTGGCCGATCAATTTATAACTGACGTTCCATAACCTTGAAAGCTCAACGGTCAGTCAAGCGCTGAATCCGTGGCTAGAGATTGTGAGGACGACAGGAGATCAATTTCAGCCGTTCATCAATTATTATTATTTTTAATATTTTCATCATTCATTATTCAACGCACGACCCAATCATTGGAAACACCAATCATAGTGAACCCACATTTTTTTTTTTTTACATTTGATTTTTATTATGCAATTATACACTTCTTATACTTGACACCCTTTCATTACCCCAATTGATAATTCGGTTACCCTCAATGTTCGAGATTTTTCTTGCATTTTATCACAGCTGAATCGGATGAACTCGACGAACAGCTCTTAATAGTGACGATGACCAGAGCTGTGTTGTAGTTGTAGACTATGACAACCAAGTAAGCGGTAGCTGGTGGCTGTAGCGATGAGCACAGTGAACTGTCTTGAGGTTAGTGTGAAACTAAGGGCACACGTGGTTGATGAGACGCTGCATTGCGGTGAGCGAAGTGGCTCGTTGCTCGAAGCACACTTGGCGTGAGGAATGAGATGTGCTGCGGTGATGATAGGTTGGCGAGACTGTGCTGTTGTGATGTGACAAAGGGCTGATATTTGTTTGTAGATATGATGAGCGCTAGGTCGCGAGGTGCTCCGTGGTGAGCAGTCGTAGTCGATGAAGGAACTCCAGAGACGACTCGGGAGTGGTGATAGATGCAGAGTTGAAGGAATAAGTCACTCCGGATGATTGTGGAGACAGTTGAGTTTGCGTGCTTCATATCGGCGACGGCGTGAAGGACCGAGTGTTCCGGGGTGCCCTATGCGTAAGAGCCGGCCCCTGCAGGGCCGTTGACACCCTACCTGCTCGGTGGCTGGTGAGAGACTGACTGTGCGAGCTAGCTAGCTAGGCCAGGCATGTGATGGTGGCAGGGCACCGCAGTGCATGTTGTCTTACTCTGCACTCGGTCAGACGTATGATACAGTACAGTGTAGATTGAGCGTTGACTACGCGAAATGAATGTTCAGAACAGTACATGTTCCAACAATACTCAAATCAGAAAAACAAATGAGTATTACTATAAACATTTGTTGAGGTTTTATAAGAACATCAATCTATTATAAACATAGCTTGCTTGTTAATTTAGCATTTATATGAATGCTCTGGGTTTAACAGCTGAGCTACGAGTTGAGTGCAGTACAGCTGAGCGAGAGAGTTAGAGTGAAAGAAGTATAGCCTACTATAAGTGAACGTTGTAGCAACTGTACACAGTAAATAACATGTTATTATTCGTAATAAAGTCCTTGAAGAAGTAATTATTTGATTTAGGGATAATTACACAGATATTGTTTGAATTTAGTTAAGGGAATTGATAGTTTTTAATTATGAGTAAAAGTATGATGTTATTTTGATAAAGTTAGTAAGTCTTGGCTATAAGAACGATACTGGATACGTGGCAAAAATAGCCTGGCACGACATGATGGGAAAGGACTAAAGGGATGTGACGGTTGGTGTTGTTTGTGCATTTCGGCGATTGGTTCTGGATAATGAACAACGAGCCGGCATCGAGAGGTCTGGGCAAACGTGACGTCAGAGATGGGCGTTGTAGAAGTTTATAATTTTGGGCTAATTGGCAATTACAGTGTGACAAGGACGAGATCTCATTCGAAGGATCCCGAACGGATATGGTGAAATAAACGCTGGGTCTAACTTTATGACTGCCGCGAGTGCATGTGCTATGCATCGTTACACAAGAGTAGCGTGAGTGAGAACTCGGAATGCATAGCATGAAGTTGCTCGATGAGCACACGCGGACATAATGAGCATTCTTAGACATGAAGTATAATGAGAATGGCTCATGGAATGTTTGAGTTACACGTGACTGCAAGAATTAAATAAGATGTAGTTATTACAGTAGTGAGGTCATAGTAAGACATTTGTTGTAATTAAAACATAGTACAGTAAAGTAGCGCAGCTATAGTAGGGCGCTTGTGGTGAGGAAAAGCGTCGTCACATATCTCACTTGACGTTATCCTTCACGGGTAAACAAGCGTTAAATTTGCAACATTCTGCCTGCCCCTCTTCAAGATCTTTACTCAGTTTATTCACTTTAATATGAAGGAAAAATGAAAGTTTCATCATCGGTATAGGTTGGAATGAGATCAGCTAGTCTTTTGTCAGTATTATAGAATTTTAGTTGTTGAATTTTAAGTGATGTGTTCAAGTAAAAATGACAAAGATTAAATGAGGGTAGTTCCATCTTGAGAGTCGGGGTAGTAAGTAGTAATAAATTCAGTCATACATCAATTAAATATAAGAGAATCTGCCCCGGATCATTACCGTGGGACCGCAAATTCATGAGTAGCGGCACCAAAAAACATGTAGCTAGCCAACATCATTTATGAAGATTTATATTTCATATAGTTCATGATAGGAAAGAGCGAAATGTATCACCTACTCTAGTCTAGTTATAAGGTTCATGTTCTTAGTGGTGTTATTTCCTTGCAGTGATTACAGATTGGCAAGGCAGACATACACTTATTCATTAATCAGTTCATGTTTTTTTTAGAGGATTTTAGCCAGCAAGATTATAAAAGTTGTACTTTCTTTCACAAGATACTTTTCGAAGGATTCACGTTTTCATCTGTGTTTCAGACTTTAAGTTTAATGACATACTCTTGTATCCAAGCATCCTTTGGGATCACATGATTTGATTTGATTATCACTGTAGTACAGTTGCAGTAACTACTGTAAATATGGAGGGCAGAAGATAAGTTCCTTTGAATTTAATTTTATTAATATTGAAAAGAGCAATAAGAAATATCAATCAAGGGGGCAGCTATCCGTGTACTATATATGACCTGAATTCCTTGTCGGGTGGAGCTGCGATTTAGTCCGCAGGTCCAGAAGCCTTGTTAGGAACGGCTGTCGAGGTCGGCCACAGGTGTTGTCTATGTGAGGTAGCCAGCAGGACGTCTGACCCTCAAGTAGGCCATGCAGAACTTTGCTTTCACTGGTCTTGTGATTCAAGACTCAATTGGAAGTTGTCTTCTGTAGGTTTGGCATGAACTTGTCCTGCTAGTTTTTTGAGGTGTCACCAGATCCATCTTGATGCTGCGATTCTAGTTCGTAGAATCGCCAGGATGTAGATCTAGGTTTCTTTTGCCCCATTTTTATCATTAGGGGAGTAGGCCACTCCCCACATGCGGAGCTGTGGAAGACGGAGGTGCTTCAATAGTTGTCACCTATAACTCAGTCTACAAATCGCAATAGTCACACGGACATGCCCTCCATTGGTGAAAATTATTTACTTGTCGATACAGATACAGATACAGACACTAGGCCGCATCCCCCAGAAAGGGGGTTGGCCGACGGCAAGGCGCACCTCACACCCTCACACGCTCACATTCACACAACTTAGCCCTTTTGTGCTAAAGGGTCCGGCCGGTAGCCCCTCAACTTACACTCTGGGTCCCAAATGTACCGAGGAACCGTCGTCAGCAGCAGGGCCCACAGTTTTCACTGGTTTACCCCCGCCGCGTCATAATGGCCGGGCCCCCCCACCCACGACCATTCCGACAGCGGGATGCCAAGGGCGGGAAAGCACATCAGAGCAGCGTCAAAATCAACCATT
>SDVV010021227.1:0-13170 GCA_016164225.1 Gammarus roeselii
AAGTGTATTGAATGTCCCAGTTTTTTGAATAGGGATATCATTGTGAGTTGATCGGTTTGTATTTGCTGGCTGTGTTCATTTATACGTAGATATGTATAAAGATCTTCGGTGGAATACATCAGTTCGTGTTGTCTATGTAATATGTGTATATACGGGAGTACAGTGTTGAGTAATTTCCACTTAAATGTCTCATTTTATTCATCTGTAAGTTAGATCTTGTAAGCTGACAATTTTTAACAATAAATGTAAGCGGAGGCTTCAAACACTTTAAACATGTTATTAACATCTAATCGTACAGTGTGGGTGAACTTCTATATGGCATATCAATTTAAAATATCACCCAAGCCTCTTATAACTTCAGGAGTGTTCAGTCTGCCTCGATCGGTCATGTCAGGGCTTGTATAATTGCATAACAATAATCCGTATTTCCTGCCCAGGCAAGGGCACCCGTGCATCTCACTGTGTTTACGATTTCCTTTAGCGCCTTCCGCGGTTAGTTAACACGCTCCGTTCAGTATATGGTCGTTAAATGACACTCTTGTGATTACTGTGCTTTATTGGTCCGACGATGTAGGGTATGCCCTTATGAAACTGTCACCTTTTATCAAATAAACATCAGTCAACACAAATCTTCACTGTGGGTTATTTCCTTTACTGTATAGCACGAATACCAAGTGGAAACAAATAATATATATATATATGTATATATATATATATAACAGGAATAAATACATTTTCGATTATCAGAAAGAAACATCCAAATTTCACTAATCTAAAATGCTTTTTTTTAACTGCACGGACTTATAACGGGATTAGAGGGCCTCGGTGCCTGTGCTGCTTCATCTGATTTTACCAAAACATTTCAGAGTTCCGTAATGTGTAAGTGTTTAGTTTTTCGCCCTGCATAATTTTTTCAGTCGTATATAAATGTGTGGGTCGTCAGTACTGAATATACGACAATCATCTCCCAAATAATACCTACATATATCAGTTGTGTACACAAAATAATTGAATGACAAGATTCACTTCAAGCAGCAGAATAGTTTCAAGTAAATCTTATAAGTTACATTCGTAGTCGATCCACTAAACCAGAGAATTGGAATCAACCATTTCAGTGCTGCAACTTATGAAATAGTTTAAAATGGACACATGGTCTCTGGAAGCTACTTAGAAACAAACTAACAAATTTTACCACAAGGAAACAGTTGGCGATTTCAGCTATAAACCCCTAGAAACAAAGATGTCAAGTGGACCTAAGTCCCTAAAGTTCAACACACTGACCACAAGCTCCAAGTGTCGTTGTAGCAGCACCCAATTAGTCCAATTGGGTGCGTGTGTTGGTTCCACAGTTCATCACATGTTTCCACAGTTCATCATCATGTTTTGGACACCCAATCTAGTCTAGACAGAAGTATATCGCACTCCTCTGCAGTGATTCCCGCATATTCTCGTATGTCCGTCTTTGTTGGCCACAGCCAGTATATTACCACTCTGCACAACACTCTAGCTCCAAGCCTGTCGTCGAGTCACGCGGCTCCGTATCTCATACCGCTAACGTTATTTTTTGTCCAATGACAATGTTGTTTTTAAACTTTTCTCCATCATCTGTTGTATTTCCTGAGAAAACCTCCGTCAGGAGATTCATGTCACACCTGACACAGATTCATGTCACACCTGACACAGATTCATGTCACACCTGACACAGATTCATGTCACACCTGACACAGATTCATGTGACACCTGACACAGATTCATGTCACACCTGACACAGTTTCATGTGACACCTGACACAGATTCATGTCACACCTGACACAGATTCATGTCACACCGGTCCTGGTGAATTAAAAGAACCGCCTTCAAATTGCACGTCCCACTACAACCCTTACCTCTAAATCTCGGAAGACTGATGGATGCCTCTCATTTCCATAATTCGATAGATCGACCGAGACTGAAGGTATACATCAGCCTTACCGTGATTCTTTGACTGAACTCGCAGAGGCCATCCATCAAAAATGGCCACACATAACACAAAATGTCGAATAAAATTGAGTTGAATCCAGCATTCTACTTTATTGGGTAAGAGTCGCCTGGCCAAGGGGCACCCTGACGGCGCGGTCCAGACTTTGATCAACATAAGGCTGTACAGCAAAATTAACATAATTACTTGATTATCACAATGAACGTTCAATACTTACATATCACAATTATAATGAGGAACTACTTGATCCATTAATAGCAAACCAAACCTAAGCAAACCCAACAGCTTAACCGAATCTAAACAATTTACCCGAGATAAACACAAACTCTCCTAATCAATCCAAAATCACTTCGCTAGCAATTCGAGTTATTCCATGCCCGAGGTGTTGGCTGTCTCGGGCATGTAGTGTTTGTTTGCGTCCATTCGGTCTGCCCTTTAACGGGATGGGCTGAGTAAGTGTGTACGTAGAGGATTGGATCAGATTAGATTGAGGGTCCATCTGTGAATACAGGAATTGTTCCTCGGAGCCCTTGCATGGTTCAGAGAAATGAACGAGCACACTCAAACTTGAGCCTTGGCAAGGATTGAACAATGCCTATGATTTCCTCTCTATTTTGGATGTGCTTAAATAGTGACGGCTTAAATATTTTACCTAAGATTTATGTTGACACAGAAATATGCATTATAGCTGCTGTGATATGGATTTAATTTTGTAAATTGTTACAGAAATTTCCAAATAGTTGTTGTTTATGTCATCCTTCTCGTTTTGCGTTGCCGTCCTTGACCGTTGAACTCGGCAAACTCGAGTAACGGGAAGCAGTTCATCTTCACTGGAAGGAGATGTCAGAAAGTGGAATAAATGAATCGAAGCAGTTACATACGCAAAGCCGCACACCCCAAGAAAGGGGGGGGGGTCAGCGGGAAGATTCACCTCCCTCGTATCTCTGACCGAACATGATGAGTGAAAGCAACGATTCATGCGTTCGATAGAATTACATTAATAGTCTTTTTTCCTGGACAACTCATGCATTCTATGAGGATTGAAATATTTTTGAAAAAAAATGTCATGCACTCATAAAACAAATTCTCTGATGTAATTCAAATTGAACGCGACAATCGATCAAATACGTCATTAAAAATAGACCACATTATTAGGCCTATCACTTGTGTTAACGACATATGATGTTGATCCTACCATTTCCACAACAAGATTATTTATTATGTTCCAAATAAAATCTAAAATCACACATGAAGTGGTCAAATAAGCAAACTTTTAGTGGCAACATTAAATAGTATCGATATTCTGATAAATTTTGTCTGCCTCGTCAGGAATATTTGTTCAAAAACATGGGTGATAGTTTGAGGAATGTAATTGATGCCGTATTTCACCCCCCCCCCTCCCTTCCCTCCTAGCAATGATGCACTGGTCGAATAATCGATGCTCATATTCAGTCAAGTGGTTTTTCATCTTTAAAAATGTTTTCAATTGAAATTTTTTGATGTGATCATTGAATGCTCAGTTACTTCATATAAACAGTAGCAAATGGAAAAGTTCTTTTATCACTGCTGTGAGTGCATCACATGAAATTTATCAAAGAAATATGATGACATTGTACCTGTAAAATACGTATCCTCATGTTAATTTATTGGCTCCGGTTATTTACTAGGATAAAGTAAGTAGAAAAAAATGTAAAAATGTAGTCTCAAACACTTTATTTTGTGGCAATATCTAGTTATTTTGACAGCCTCAGATATTTGTGTTGTATGGTGTTTCCCGCACTATTCAATGCAAACATGGAAGGGCAAAAATAATATTAGAAAAATACCAAGAAACGATCGTTGAAGGTTATACTGCTCTGAATCCGAATCTGGAGCTGGATTCATCGCAGCCCTCTCTCGTTGCACGGATATCGTAGTCAAAAGATGTTAATACTTATTTATATTCCACATTTCATGACAAAATTCGAAAACAATGCACTTCATATCATATCCACATCTCTCGAGCCCCTGATTTCAAATCTGAAATCTTATTCGAGCCTTTTCATTTCTGCGTTGAGATATCAGCGCAACAAAAATGTGACCCCGTTTCATATTTATATCGTTTTCCCTAGATTTATTGGAACAGTTTAAACATGGATTACTCTAGTTTCACGCGCGATAACAACAATGCCGTTCACATTTGCGAGACGGTGAACATGCCAGGGGATATTCCTGTTTTGGGAGAATTGACGTATTTTGAGAAAAATATGTGTCAAATCAAATTTGTTAGGTGGATTTCCAATTGTTGAAGCTCGTGAAAAAGTTATTCCGACACCCCCAGACCGATGTTATAAAGACAGTTTTCATAAACGCGAATATGAAGCTATTGCTGGACAACATTCACCTATTCAATTTCACTAATATGCCTATTTTCATTCCACAGAGTTTCTCTTTTTCACAATAATTACTGACCTTCAAGAAACTTACTTGGTTACACTTTGTTATCACCCGAATATTGAATCATATTTCAAATATACTTGCAAAGCACTCGTTAGCGCATGATTGAGTCAATAAAACTTTGAATACACAACATTGAGTCAATACTAACTCTCAGGCAACACATGGTTACTGAGTCTTTCCACGATACTCGTGACAGATGCGATGGGCAAATGCTTCATTTATTTGGTAACTTATAACTGGTCAGCTGGTGAATTCTACTATTTTTGTTCTCATTTACTCCCGCTTCGTCAGGAGAGAAATTTATGTTGAATAACATGTATCGAAAACATCCCAGTACCAACTGAACAGTATAGTTAATATCTACGTAACGTACTGGGAACAAAGGATAATCATATGCTGGCACGTATCATAACGAAACGTATCTACGTATTTTCGATATTCATATCTTCGATATTCCTTTTCGCATCAAGTAATATTTGAGATTTGTATTCACCCAGAATATCGCCCTACAGGACATAGCAGTTAAACACAAGAAATAGGCGTGTTCATTTTGTGATCTATTGAATATCATTTGACATGGCAATTAGCCTTATTAAGAAGGTGCCTCGATTGATGAAACTGCCAAGGCCGCCGGAAATTAACCTACAATTTGTTGTGTTTTGACCGCTGCAGATAATTCAGTTGACACCGTGTTCTTATTCACGCTCTTATTCATGCTGATGCTCACCGTCCTCTTATTCATGCTCTAATTCATGATCATGCTCAACGGGCTCTTATTCATGCTCTTATTCATGTTCATGCTCACCGTCCACTTATTCATGCTTAGTTCACCGTCCTCTTATTCATGCTCATGCTCACCATCCTCTTATTCATACATATGACCACTGTCCTCTTTTTCATGCTCATGCTCACCGTCCTCATTCATGCTCATGCTCACCGTCCTTTTATTCGTGCTCATGCTCACCGTCTCTGATTCATGCTCTTTAGCTGATGAGCGATTTCTGAGTTGGTAAACAAACTTGGTGAAATGGAGATTGGACGTGGGAGGAGGTTTGAGCAAGGAGCTGATAAAGTGCAGGGAGGACGGGGTGTAGCAGGTTTCCAGTAAAATGATCAGATGATTGAGTTCCGGACACGCAATCAACTATTCGAGAAATACTTTATTCAATCGCTTTTGCTCATATCGATTTAGACAAGAGAGAGTTACTGTAGACAAATTTGATTTCATCGCCTCCATTGCTCCTGATGGCGGTGTTATCGTCAGAGTATTATCGGTAACGTAGCGATAATCGATGTCGTATGGGACCCTATTCATTCCAGACAGTAATGCATGGGAACCAATAAACTGGAATGGTGATAGCGGGTATCTGGAGGCAGGTGATGGATTGAGGTTAATATAGGCCTGAATAGAACGAAAAGTTGTTACTGAGAGAAGGGATATCAATTTACCCAGGTGAGTTAATACATCAGACCAAAAAACATATGATGAACCTTCGTTGAAAATATATGGATCAGTGCGGGCTTCAAAGTAGGTAACAACTCATTTATTTTCATATGACAGTCGACTGTGTAGCGACTGTTCAGTCGACTGTTCAGTCGATTGTGTAGCGACTGTTCAGTCGACTGTGTAGCGACTGTTCAGTCGACTGTGTAGCGACTGTTCAGTCGACTGTGTAGCGACTGTTCAGTCGACTGTGTAGCGACTGTTCAGTCGACTGTGTAGCGACTGTTCAGTCGACTGTGTAGCGACTGATCTTTTGCGTTCGTGGATAAGCCCTACTGGTGACGGCTTAAGGGTCACCTTCAGAGATGCTCAGCCAATGCAGAATAAACCTAAGATAGACTTAAAAGATCACGTAGGCATATTATATGTCTAAAGTTATTACACAAAAAATACCAGTACCATGAAGAATATTGCTTGTAGACTTGCATTTAAATATCAAGCATATATGTTGCGCCTAGAAGTGATGTAATAATGGTAGATTAAACAATTATATTATTAACACCATGACTGGCAAATATTATCCTACGTCCTATGGGTACAAGTTATTTCTCAAGGAACGTTTAAACTGAAGACAAATGTTGTTCATTAGCTTAATTAATCTGTGGCGCACTCTATTTCTTTCAAGTTGTTCTAATCACTGTTAAATATTGTAATTTGAAATGATTGTATTCGTTTCAATAGAGGTACTATGGTCTTCCCTAAATCAGACTTATCAACAAACGTGAAGCTTACTGTTTATATTCATATGGAAATATATTTTTCAGGACATGGAAATGACCCTTTAGATCACAAATCTTTGCGAGCCCATTCCCTTTTGTTCTTTGCGAGCCCATTCCCTTTTGTTCATTGCGAGCCCATTCCCTTTTGTTCTTTGCGAGCCCATTCCCTTTTGCACTATTGTTTACTAATGAATTACTATTTCAGATGCTGTTTTTACAAACCTTGAACACTTTAAATTTAAAAACTGATATATGAATGGATTATCGTCTACTTAGCTAATAGCTAAGATGCGGGCACGAGCAGACAAAATAGATCTAATCAAGTCAAGAAAATATACGGAAGACCCAAATCTGCAATCATCCCCTGGACCAGAATTCTCAATCAACTGATAATATTGAGGAAACACGTAATTTTTCTGCAGGTAAACCTTACAAATATGTTGGTAGACAATATTAGACCACTTGTTTCTGATTTCATACATGATATCATTCCAGTATATCTCCTCTCCTCAACTGCTTATTTAACAGAAAGTGATCCAAGTCACATTCTATACCTTGTCATGACTTCACGATTTCCATTGATATTTGATAATTAATAATAGGTAGATTGAAGACTTGTGGGACATTCGGTCATCCATAATGCACAGCTGAGCTCCCTCGAGGCCTCGCGAACTGGGATCTAGCGACAACTAGTTCAATGTTATAGAATTTAGCAACGCTGTTGGTAATTTATTTTTTCAAGCACCAAATTGAGTGTGCTCCAACTACTCACGTCAGGCTCCCGATTTTGAGGAAACAATAAGATTTGAATGGATTTTCAGGTCACCCGTTCTTGTCCATTGATCCTCTCGTCACGCTGAAAAGCATGCAGCATTTATTTTACTCACGTACTTGAGTGACTTGATACGACAGAAATTACCGGAAATGGGACGGTGCCAAAGTCTGAAGAACAGAACTTTGTTTACAAGGAACAATAACTTTTCTTCTTCACAATCTTCATTTATTACTATAATCTATTACACTTAAAAATATGGAGCTTTTTTGCTCAATTTCCTCTTGAGCTCGGGTCGGGAAGCCCTTGTGGAAAACCACTCTGCCAGGGCTGGGGATATCACATTTAACAACTATCGCCACCCAAAAACAAAGTTTCTCAGTTGAATTTCTTATGTGGTTTGCCATTGGCTTATGGCTGATTATGTTTAGGCCATTGACTTTTGATTGCATCATAAGTGACCGGGCCAACCCTGCCATAAATCGACCTTTAGTCACCCGTATTCATAGCACGCCGGGCCACCCTTCCCTTGAATCGAACTTAAGTAACCCGTATTCATGACACGCCAGGCCACCCCTCCTTTGAATCGATGTTTAGTCACCCGTATTCATGGCAGCCAGGCCACCTTTCTTTTGAATCGACCTTGAGTAACCCGTATTCATGACACGCTGGGCCACCCCTCCTTTGAATCGACCTTTAGTCACCCGTGTTCAGGCACGCCGGGCCACCCTTCCTTTGAATCGACCTCAAGTAACCCGTATTCATGCCACGCCGGGCCACCCCTCCTTTGAATCGACCTTTAGTCATCCGTATTCATGGCACAGTCGCATTATAGTCAATAAAGTAGGGCCGTCATCGATCCCGTTCTGATGGAAATTCATCTATATTTTTGGTCAATGAATCGTCTGAGTAGCCATTGATAGCAGCCTTCACCCGTCAGCACGCTGGACTTAGGATGGTCGGTGAAACTATCGCAGTATCTTGATTGCACCAACCATCGCTTGCTCGTACTGGTCATGACACTCGATGGAGATCATCGTATTTGTTCTCCCGTGGCCTTCAAGAGGGTGGTGATTGCACCAACCATCGCTTGCTCGTACTGGCCATGGCACTTGATGGAGATCATCGCATTAGTTCTCCCTTGGCCTTCACGGTGTGGTGTGGCTAGAATAGACTTTGGATGCTTTGTATCATTCGAGAATCATTCAAGGTTGTATTATCTTAGCGATGCCAGTGTGGTGTTTATGTGACAGCACGGCCAACCTCACTGCACTCATAACATTGTAGTGACGTGGGCGTCACTATAGAACTTCAATTCACATATTAAGATAATGTGTCGTGTTGAAAACAAACGATAGTACTTAAAAGTGTGATGACAGCTTATTTTGATTTTATGTCAAATTCAAAAGATGACATTTTGTGGCCTGTGGATGAGATGTGTTTGAGTTATTTTTAAATTTGCCAAGCATTTTTATTTAGCTAGTGTGATTAGCAAGTGTGATGAGCTAGTGTGATGAGCTAGTGGGATTAGCTGGTGGGATTTGCGTTTCATTCAGAACGGGTGATTGTGTTGACGAAAGACAAATCACACTAGCGAAATACAAACGATTGACAAATCTAAGAATAACTCAAACACTTCGCTTCAACAAGCCACAAAATAACATCACCAAGGTTATTTATCACATACATTCCAATGTTAGCTGTTAGCACACTGTATTCTACTCAAGTTTGTTATCAACACAACCCATATTATCTTCACTCTATGATAGGAGTAGACCCTACAGTATGTGGATTGCACGACCTTCTCCAATATTTCCCTAGTATTACCACGGTACAATTAATTAGTTGGTTGTCAGGATGCTGTGATTGCAACACAGGTTCTTTTTTGGATATCAGGGCAGTAATTATTTCTCGGTCACCATTTACTCATAAAACAATCCTAACAAATACCACAGCAAGCTCTTGCAGTGCAGTAGCAACTTACAATTGTTCAAAACTCTACTCGAAATACACTGGTACGACTGTCAAGAAAACGTCACACTCTCAGCGATGATCGAAGGAGGGCTCGCCAGTGGTCATGGAGAACGCCATGGAGTATACTTGCTATGTGGTCGACGGTGAACCTAGACTCTCTTGACTAGACATTTCATCGTTGATGAACTAATGTACTTTCACCGCTAGCGATCAAGTCGATGAGTATTCATCGACTTGACCGCTCAAGGCAAATTCTCATGGCAAATATTCATTTGCCTTGAGAATATCTTAGCATTATCGACGGATCTAGAGGATGGGTTGTGTATCTATGCATTCCTAGAATCGGTAATCCTACGATGAAAGACACACAGGGTGTGTGAGATCGTTTATTCAACGTCTTGTAAAGTTATAATCTAAATTTTCGCTCGTAAATTATTTCCTATCATTTATCGTAAAACTTATCCATGCAATATATTCATCGACCAGGTGGTGTGGATAATTTACTCATGGTTCAATGCTATTGACGGTGCAAGTGTTGGTTAAGTTCAAGCCCATTACTCCCAATCAACGACACGTCCATGCCAGCCAACATTTCGACCGAAATGATTTGATCATAGATTTAAACAGAAGCAACCTTCTTTTGGCTGATTTGATTTTATGTAAGGGATCATTAGCGGCTAAGTGCTACAGACTTTTTAAGCTGCCTCTTTTAAATAAAAACCGCCATTTGCGGCAGACTTTGGATGATTTGATTGCGAACATAAGACGACAGATTCGAGGTGTTAATCCCGCAATTATATTCTTCGTATTGGACAATGCTCTTCTAAGAGCTCACTCTTGGATTGCCGTTGAAAACACACACCATTTCGATGCCATCTAACACAATCACTTCACCTGAAACTCCTGACTTAAACCCATTGATTGCTGTTGATGGAACCTGGGTACGATTTCTGTAAAATGTTGTACTCTCCCGTAAAACATGAAACTTATTTATGAAAAACTCGGAACCAGCCGCTAGCTTGGACAAGTTAAGATAGTACGACAAGAAACTATTCCAGACCAAAAAAATGATCTTGACGATCTTTGAGAGCGAAGAGAGTCAATGCCCATTACGGAAGTGTTCGTCGCGCTGTATTGCGCTCTCATGAACATTCTACTGAAACTTGTATTGCTTAATTGATGACCGCCGGAGCTTCGGTAACTCAATTTCTGAATATTTATTGCGGTGGGAGGTTGATGAACCTGTGATGAAGAGGGACAAAATAGTAAAAATCTAAGATGAGCGCTGTTTGTCTGATCTCCAAGGGAGCCATTTCTAAAGTTAATGTTGACGACTCATTCGAAGAAAAAAAATGGTTATTGAAATTACCCCAATTTTAGTGCAGGAATCATATGATCATAATAACATAATCCCACACAAAATTTAACTCATTACCGGTTTGAATTATGGAGCATATTTGCTGGTATGTCATAATGAAAAATAACATTCAATTATGTTGGTTTTCCTTGAAACCTTAGTTGGGTTTTCGGATTTAATAGATATATTGTTCAGTAATAGTCCGTGAACAGTCCGGTTGATAGAACTTCATCATCTTGTTTTGGATTAGGAATATGATGGTAGGTTATGTACTGCTGATAATTATTTACACATTTATGAAACCGTTCTCAATCGAGAAAAAACGAGGGGGATAACATTAACCAAACTGTCCACAACAGACCAACAAGTTCGCCCGTCCTACTCCCTTCCTCATTTTTCTGGCTCTGGCTTCTTATTTAACATCTGTCAACAAAGCCCTGCCATGACTGAGTACACGGTGCCTGTGAGAGCAAACACAGACAGGAACATTGCCTAGGATCTGAGACCAGCGATGGACATGGGAAACGAATTCTGGGTGGCCTATCTTGGGAGCTTTTCTCATTACCGATGCGGAGAGAATAAGCAACAGATGATCTGCTAGAACTGCATATACATTACCGGAGACTGGGATTGCTGCTATAAGTCGAAAGCTGGGGTGGCAATCTAGAGAGCGTTTCTTAGTAACACTCCAATGATGTGTTGAGAGAACTGCTTGTGCCCGTATCGGAGAGTGGGTTCATTACTGAGACTATTGAAAATAGTGGATGAGTTTGTCAGAGATCTGATCGAAAAATTGTTGAAATTGAGATCTGAACCTTTATTTTTTTTTAACATGAACACCACTTTGGCAGAGAAAAGCTCATACTAAAAAAAAAAATATTCAGGTGTATTTGAATGATTTGCATGTGATAAGAATGTGACCCGATTTTTTTTTATGATTTCGTGGGGAGCCTCGCTCACAATTTCAACAATCTTTACGATCAATAGCGTCTAGAGTTTTGTTATATGATATGATAGCACCAAATGTTAGTGCCTCGAGATGAAACTAAATGAATCATATTATAACTGTATATATTCTAAGATAATACAATACAGTGAACATGAAAATCACATGATTCGTATTGTTACTTTTTTTCATCCTTTGACTAATACCCAGAAAGGACCGTAGCAATTTCTGCTAACCCATTTAAATGCCACTTGGCACCCTTTTCCAATTCACCTAAAACCGACCTTCGCAACAGTAATAACTCTAACAAAAAATACAATATCTTGTATCCTATACTAACCCAATACCCAAGGTAAATTATTCGAACAAGCCGCAAAACCATTATGCTCTTCTAACCTTTACAAATCATCTCTTCCATATCAATACAATAAACTTTAATTATCATATGAACGCTTGAAACCAATAAACATTACTTACCCTGACAGAAAAGTTAATCCCTTGTTAATGGCCCTCAATGAACGGGTACATCAAACAAAATAAGAACTAATGACAATTAAATCATGGAAACTAA
Source organism: Gammarus roeselii (assembly GCA_016164225.1). Taxonomy (NCBI): domain Eukaryota; kingdom Metazoa; phylum Arthropoda; class Malacostraca; order Amphipoda; family Gammaridae; genus Gammarus; species Gammarus roeselii. Next base: position 12,261 of record SDVV010021227.1, read on the forward strand.
AATAATAATAATAATGCTAACAATAACAAAAGAATAATAATAATAATCCAAATAAGAATACTGATAATAATAATAACATTATTTACATAATAATGATAACCTAATTAAATATATTAATATGTAACAATGACAATTATATATAAATGATAATATAATGAAATAATATAGTGTTAATATAATGATATACGTGCAGCCAGAGCCTATGCAACCATTACATTCAGAGCGAGATGAACCCATTTCATAAGGGGAGCTATGAACCCACTTCACCTGGAACTATGTACGAGCGAGAAAAAAAATCCATTGTGTAAATTATCATGTGGCACAACGAGTTCAATCAGGAATCAATAATTGAAAATATTTTGTAGATCACCAAGAACTTCCACTATATCGTTTGTGCTTGAGTTCTTAGGATATATATATTTTTTTGAGTCATGTTTATATTAGAAAAGAATGGAGGAACGAGAACACCTATCCAACTATGTGCTTCATACTTATATGATATATTGAATTGTCAAATCAACATATCGTCTGCAAAATATTTGATCACAATTAGCTCATATATTTGGGCTGGTTCAACAAACATTTTTTTTCGTTTGATACACATACAGTATACCCATTCGATGTAATACTTCGCATATTTACTGCCGGGCTCGTGCTTTAAATTCACGGCCTGCCTCGGAAAAGTGTTTGCCTACCGTGTTTGCCTCTGCCACTCCATCCTACCCCCTCGTTCTCCTCCCCTCCTGTCTTCATAATTAACAGTTGCCTCCACCCCGAAATAAAATGATTTATTTTAATAACTTCGACAGACGCGGCTTTGGAAAATTCACTTTCTGATCAGGGATGATGTCTGAGTTCCGGAAAAGAGTGAAAATATCATTCCTCAAATAGCTACGCATTTAGTATACAT
>SDVV010021228.1:0-13170 GCA_016164225.1 Gammarus roeselii
GCACTGCCCGTGTCATTGGAGGGAGTGGGAAGCTGGCACGGCCCGTGTTATTGGAGGGAGTGGGGAGCTGGCACGACCTGTGTTATTGGAGGGAGTGGGGAGCTGGCACGGCCCGTGTTATTGGAGGGAGTGGGGAGCTGGCACGACCTGTGTTATTGGAGGGAGTGGGGAGCTGGCACGGCCCGTGTTATTGGAGGGAGTGGGAAGCTGGCACGGCCCGTGTTATTGGAGGGAGTGGGGAGCTGGCACGACCTGTGTTATTGGATGGAGTGAGAAACTGACTCGGCCCGTACTATTGGAGGGTGTGGGAAGCTGGCACGGCCCATGTTTGAGTGACATGCAGCATAATGGAGCGAATGATTTTATACGAACAGAAGGACTAAATTTTGATTATATTTCACGACCAGTTTCGTTCTATACATGTCAAATGACATAAGTGCTTGAGCTTTCAATCCCTGAAGAGGTTCTAAGGTTCTACAACGAAACGTCGGCTATGAAATAAAGTCATAATATGTTCTAACTGTGAGTTTAAGAACATTATCTGTCAAGCACGTTGAAAGAAAGTGTTCTCCCACCTCACTACCGCTCATTGGTCTCTCCATGCCACAAATTGGAGGCAATATACGAGTCACCTTCAGCTCGCAGCAGAACGGTGTCATTACGAAATTAAATCCCAGAAATTCGGGTCAAGGAGCCAGCCTAAAAGTTAGGGTCGAACATGAATTTGAAGAGAAACGCATAGTCAGAATCATTTGAAGCTGAAGTTGAGAAATGTGGGCCTGATTTTACAACATGTTAAATGTCGTTAAACTCCGCCGTCTTAACACGTCAGCCCATTTTATATTTGAAGAATGATAGTTTAACTTCAATGTTCTAGTACAATGGCTCAAGTACCATCTAAAGTTAGCATTTATCGGTACAGCAGAAGAAACTTCGAAGAAACAAGTGAAGAACATTAGCCATCAGTGATAATTGGTAAAATTCCCAGAATTAACTCGAATTGGCAACAATTTGAAGCTGTTTAGTTAAGATAAGAACATTTGTCCAATTATGCACCGTCAAAACGAACACGGATTGTTTGTAACTTCGGAGATAGGAACACGTTACAGCTCTGGAGTCTATTGGTCACTTTTCGGAGTGACGGTATAGCTTCGACTCCCTATGACCGCTTTACTGATTGACGTCGTAGATTTGGCTCTCTATGACTGCTTTTCCGAGTGACTTCACAGCTATGACCGCTTTACTGATTGAGGTCACAGCTTTGTCGCTTTATGACGGCTTTACTAAGTGACGTCATATCTTTGACTCACTATGACCGTATTACTGTTTGACGTCACAGCTTTAGCTCTCTATGACCGCTTTACTGATTGAGGTCACAGCTTTGGCTCACTATGACCGCTTTTCTAAGTGACGTCACTGCTTCGACTCACTATGACCGTTTTACTGTTTGACGTCACAGCTTTAGCTCTCTATGACCGCTTTTCTGATTGAGGTTCCAGCTTTGGCTCACTTTGACCGCTTTACTAAGTGCGTCACAGCTTTGACTCACTTTGGCCGTTTAACTGATTGACGTCACAGATTTGGCTCCATATGACCGCTTTACTAAGTGACGTCACCAAACCCCACAGCTCAGCCCACATCTTACGCTTAGGTTGTGCCGCCTGTTTCTGCTTCACATTATTTATAAATGATATTCCGGTCTGATTGTTAGAGGCTACTACCGCGTAACATTTAAATTCGAACTATGAAATGATAGGCACATGTTAAATCTTGCTGGTGTGAGATATTTTTTTCTAATTTCGTCTATGACAAGCTCGATTGGTCCGTCGCCACACCAACTGAAGCACAACACAAGCATTCAACACCCTATTGGCCGCTTCGATCTATATTGAAAGACTTCAATAACACGTACAATATGGGTCCAACCGCTCAACCAACAACCGCTGAGACTAGTGATGGCTTAATATTGATATAGGTATGAAATAACATTTTGTCATATTGATTTTAACATAAGCTTCTTGAATCCCAAGAGAAAAACAATTGCTCACAAGTACGCGTCATGAAGGAAAAGTTTACTTGTACGCTATTGATCTTTTAGAGAACGCGCATTGTTCAGACATGTTTGGAAGATTATTTTTATTGTTTTATAAGGACGGAACTTAATAGATTGGGTATTTTCCCAAGAAGCGGACTGATTGCGAGCTCAATGAAATATGGCTTACAATATGCTCAATATAATAATGATAACGGATAACATTACATTTCCTACGGAAATGAGTATTGCAATAGTGATCAAGCTTGAAATATTTCCCAGCAATCTTCGATCGCAATCCTCGAATCAGGAGAGGTGGATGTAAAACCTGCGGAGTACAGTAACCTATTTTCACTGATATGTTGAATCATTGTTCAAAAATGTTAGTGTATATTGCTTCTTATAATAGAAGTAGATACGGTTTTGTCAGATAAGTTCGGTAAAACATGTTGGGATTTGGTTAGATCACGTTGCATGCTGTCAGAATCGATTCAAATGACACAACTCAATATAAACGTTAAATAACGTTAACTTTTTTTTATAATCACGGAAGAATGATCATGAAGATTCGCACATGGTAAAATTTTCCATTGATTGGAATTGGTCGAGTTTTCGGAAAAGATCCTGCACTGAAAAGGAAGTAATTATTCAATTGATACGAAACATGAATCAGCTGTTTTCTCCTCAGGGGGGATTGTTAACTGAACGCTCTAAAGAGGAAATATGCTTTAAATAAACAAATGATACCCCATTGCTCACTGCCTAAACTGATACGATCATGTGCTTACTGTGTATGTTGTGTACTGTGTACGCTGTGTATGTGTATGTTGTATACTGTGTATGCTGTGTAAGTGTATGCGTATACTTTTATGCTGTGTATGTTATTAGAACGTAGGCTAGCTGGTCATCTTTAAATGTGATAAGCTCAGCTGCGGGACAAGTTTATTTCTTCATAAGCGAAATCGGACACATTATTTTTCCAATCAAACCAAAACTCGCTTCAGATGCATAGTATCTCTGTCGGCTGAAAGGCGGAGTGCGTTATCGTTCATCCAATGCGCCGGTAGGAATACCTTTAAAAAATTAGTGCAATCAATCATCTCTTTCTGCCTTTCATTGCTACTAATGCAGTTAATGTCACTGATCAGCAGTGACTGCAGTCGTTGGTAGCTACTGAATGATGTATCAGAGGACGGAGGGAATCTACTGAATGTTGTATCAGAGGACGGAGGGAATCTACTGAATGTTGTATCAGAGGACGAAGGGAGTCTACTGAATATTGTATCACAGGAGGAAGGGAATCTACTGAATGTTGTATCAGAGGAGGAAGGGAATCTACTGAATGTTGTATCAGAGAACGAAGGGAATCCGTGATGTTGTGTATCTTTTGTCTCGATTTTAGTCCTGGGTGGGACGTCAGGCGATCGAGGGGTTAAATCCAGCAGTGTCTTTTGTGGACTGCAATTGGGTTGGTGTTCTCAAATTGACGTGAATTTAAGTTTGTTACGCCAGCAGTTTGGTGCATTCGAGGTTTTGTATGCAAAAACCCGACCACATCAGGGTTGGTGAAGTGGTTGCTCTGACTTGGAATGGTATGGCATCGTTTTCAAACCCGAAAAATGCGTAAAATATTATTGGCTGGAAATAAGTTTAACTTAGCACCTGAAGTGAGGCAAAACTAACAACTAATTGGTTTCTTCATGAGTAAATTTGACGACAAGTAGATACTCGGAGCAAAATTACTGTGCTATGAAAATACTCAATCGGCTAAGACTAGCAAACGTATCATACATGAACACCAACAGTCCTAACATTGCAAACCAAATTTTCGATTTTTTTTAAATTTAATTTCTGCTGACACCCACACGTTTCTGATTCATTCAAAAGTAAACAACAGTCACACATCGATGCAGAGACACAGCGGCTGGTCCAAGGTCGGGGTTCAAAGGCATTGTTCTAAGCGCTATTACATGTCATTGCTTCCTAAACAAGTGAGTCTGAATTAAATTTTTGAAACAATTGACGGATGGAAAGTGGCCACTGGAATACTACGATACAGGGAAGTATTTGAGTTGAAACTTTGTGTGTCAAAAACTTGCCCGGCTGTGATGTTTGGTCTGTCATCTTTCTGTAAGAAATTCAATTAGGTGAGGGGTTGATGTTTCATGGTGAAACCTGAGGACGCATAAATGTTTTTTTTAAATTGCAATCAAAACGTTCCAATAAATTATTCATAGTATGATGGGCTGCCGTGACCGAGTGGTTAGCGTGCTGGACACTGAGTGCAAATGGTCCAGTAAATTACATGGGAAAACATATACGTGATTCGTGTTTCATTTTTTCATTCGCATTAACGACTTTTGTCGGAGATACGACATGAGCGCGGGTCTCGATGCTTATGAAGTTGAACATGTTTTCAGAACAATCATGCCCGCCCGTTCTTTATGTGATTGGGATATACCAAAAGAGGACCAAACAAGCCTACAGAATGTCTAGATATTATCTTAGGCAACTGTTGTTTAACAAGTGTTATTGAAATGAAATGTTCAACTGCAAAATCTTCACCAATCTGTGGTGTTAATTCTAAGAAGGCAACTCTCATCAATCGACTACTTCAACGTGTTCGCGAGTGATATTTGTTTCCGGATTATTTCTCTACAAAATTTGATATACTTTAATTTATATTAATTATTCACTTATATTGTAAATAATGTACTTTTAGGTGTGCATTTTTTGATCTATATGCTAAATCGAACACACTTTCTCTCTTTAGCCGATTTTCATCTTTCTTCACTCTATAGAGAAATAATAAACAACAACATTAAATGAGATTCAAAATTAAATCCAAATTAGTTCATCCCTGGCTTCTCAGATTATTCCAGACGATCATCAGTCTAATTATCATTCAAAGAACGTTATTTACAATCCCTCCACCGGTCAGCTCTATCAGATGTCCGTTGTTCAACGACGACAATCAAACGCAAAACCTAAAAATTATCTTCGGTCCCTCAAATTCTAATGTGACATAGCAGTTCAAATCAGGGCACTAATAACGTAATTGTGCGGTGTCGTCACACCAATGCACTAGTAACGCAACTGTGCGGTGTCGTAACACCAGGGCACTAATAACGAAATTGTGCGGTGTCGTCACAGTAGGGCACTAATAACAACGTAATTGTGCGGTGTCGTCACATCTGGGCACTAATAACGTAATTGTGCGGTGTTGTCACATCTGGGCACTAATAACGTAATTGTGCGGTGTCGCCACATCTGGGCACTAATAACGTTATTGAGTGGTGTCGTCACATCTGGGCACTAATAACGTAATTAGGCGGTGTTGTCACATCAGGGTAAAATAACCTAAAACAATTGTACCATATGTGTTGAACAGTCGCCTTCCACCGACTATGATCATTATTTTTAGGGCCAGTATCGTCTCCACCACCGTCATCAAACCTTCACAATGCTCTCATTTCAATAATGTTAATTCTTTCAACCGTTGCGATCTCTCCGTCTTCACTCTGACAGAACTACAACATCTTTCCGTGTTCTCGGCTCACCACCGCGGCTTGCCTCGAGTTTCCTGTCTCTCCGTCTTCACTCTGACAGATCTACAACATCTTTCCGTGTTCTCGGCTCACCACCACGGCTTGGCTCAAGTTTCCTGCCCTTCTTTCAGACCAAGAACCACGACCCCTCAGCCACTCGTGTCGAGATTAATGAACAAACTTGTAACTGATGAACGCTCCACTTAAAGAGCTGTTCTCAATCTGTAGAAAAAGAAGTGCCTCTAATTCTTGGATCCTAGTTTGCGTTTGATGTATCCATGATGAAGAGTTTGAAATACATAGGAAAATGCAGATGAAAATCAACTGCCTACGGATGTTAGGGAGGAAACGATGGAGAAAAGCATTCGTTGCAGGACGACCACAGCAAAATACAAAGTAAAATCCGCGACGAAGATCTTTCTAAGGATACGATACTGTAGACCTGACTTCATTAGAAGAGGCAATACTTCTGCGTGTTCTTATGCAATTATTAGGGTGGTTTGTTATGAAGAAGTTGGTGCAGGGGCGCTTTCAAAAATATGTCACGGTCTGGCTAATGCTTTTTGCTAAGCATTCGAAGAATGTAAGTTAGACTGGTCAACAACGTATGGTAAATACATCGATGTCTGATAGGAAATTTAACACACTCTCCCCTTCACTCTGCCTGCCATGGCTCTCAATAGCAAACCATTGTAATGACATAGCAACATCTCTGTTGATCTCACTACGACATTTCAGGCCAGTTTCAGCCTTATTGTGATGTAAAGTAATCGTTCATCATAGAGTATTGTACAGTAAAATAAACCAATGTTTGATATTATAACAGGTTTAAGAAACACATTTCTAGCTAAGGGGAATACGAGTAATAAGGATTCATTTATTCATATTTGAAACGTTTTACATCTGCGCTAAAAGTGACGCTGGCACCTCAAATGATGTGATGTAAATACTTTACGTTGTCATTGTACATTTATGTACAGATTTGTTCCACCTACTGTAGCAAATATAAATGCATAAGTGTTCGACCTATGTTGTAGTGTATACTACAGGAAAATAATAGGGGATGTTTAAAACTATTTTAACGCTGAGAAGACAAAAAATAAATTACGGCCTGCATGCATCGACATCTGGAAAACACGATTACAAGTTAGCAACAGCAAGTCCTTTAAATCTGTTATAGGTCTCTGTAATAGGCATGGATGAAGGTGTGCTAATTGAGTCCACGCAATAACTGGAATGTGAACAACATTATATTTTGTGTGAGTGACGATAACACAAGCATATCGGTGTTTGTTAATCTTTTCATCATATCTTTTCATCATATTCATGCGTGGTTTCTTAGTTTAACATTCATTACGTACATGTAAGCATTAATCCAATTATTTACAGGAATTTCTTCTAATTTTATCGATGTGCTATTTGAATCCACGCAATAACTGAAATGTGAACAACATTATATTTTGTGTGAGTGACGATAACACAAGCATATCGGTGTTTGTAATCTTTTCATTATATCTTTTCATCATATTCATGCATGGTTTTCTAAGGCCAACATTTATTACGTACATGTAAGTATTAATCCAATTATTTACAGGAATTTCTTGTTATTTTATCGGTAAAACGTAAGAAAATACCTGCAAAGCCCTTCATCGTTCCTTCGATAATAATAGAAGCAATTTCCTCAAGTATTTTCTCGCCAATTACTTATCAAGAAATAAGATAACTAGAATTCTTTGAACTGATTTTTCCTGCCCCCTTAAACGATAAAAGCCGACATAAATCCACTTTGTTCAATATCGAAAAAGTGTGAGGCTTCAGATGGTTAAAATGAACGAAGGATCTTTCAGCAGAGAGTGATGGAACGGGCGGCTATAATATTGTTGATGTATTTAGACACGCATCGATTGAACAACATCCCTATTAGAAAAATAAAAGGTTTAATAGCTTTCTTTTAGCTGTTGTTTGTATACCGGGGAGACTTAGGGAAATGCTGATGATGGGCACAGTATAGGTGAATGGAATATTGGAATGATCTATTGTGCATTCTGCATTGTTTTGATGAACCTGCTTAAGAAACTCCAGTATCTATACAAGATGCCGCTAAGAGCTTACTTATCTTGACGAAACAATTGCTGCATGCGATAATTGTTTACTGCTCCGGTACAAAAAGTGAAATAAATTGACTGAAGTAAACCGTTTTATCTTCTAGGTGACGTTTTACCTACTAGGTGACGTTTTACATACTGTGTAACGGTCTACCCACTAGGTGACGTTTCACCTACTAGGTGATGTTCTACCTACTAGGTGACGTTTTACCTAGCAGGTGACGGTTACCTACTAGATAATACAGTAGTGGAATGATTTGGAGAACAGATTTTTTTCTCATTTTTTTTGTATTACATTTGCAAAAAAAAAACTAAAATAGTTTTCATGCTAATGAAAAATGATTTCAAATTAGTTCAACGGCGTCGTTGATGAAAGTTTGTGTGAAAAAACAGCAAATGAATTAGCATTTTCTCGAATTGAAGTTGTTGCGTGAAGAAGAGAATACTGCGATGCAAGTTGTTGAGTGAAGAAGAGAATACTGCAATGCAGCTGATGTAATCACTACATAAATTCAAGAAAGATTTTTCTGTTCAGTCAGTATGTGAGCGATGACGTATGTCCACCCAAGCTGTTCAAGAGGCAAGATCTTGGAGCCTGCCAAACCAACACCAAATCTGCGCACGCCAACCCGGGTTTTGACCACTGGGACCAGGCTCACCTGGGCTATAGACTAAAACCGAGAACCACGGGCGTGCCTTTCTGCCACCCTACTGACTTTTCCCCCCATGGGTACCTCTCGGGCGTGCCGCGGCACTCTTATATGCTTTAAACCCTAAAATTAGCCACCCAGACCATGGGTGTCCTCTGGGTTCAATTACATGTTGTTGACAAGCGCAGAACAGTGCTGGAATACTGGTCCCTACTTCCAGGTCACATCACACACCAAGGCGGCACCAGCCTCGAGACCTTGGATGGCGGAGCACTAGCCTTGACGCTTTCTCACCCTTTTAAGCGACTTGAGCCGGTTCCTGAACAGCAAGGCTTCCCAGAAGTGGGGTTACACGCCAAGGATAATGAAGATGAACCTGCAAATAACGGGCTATAAGTTGGCCATCAACTGTATACCTGAAAACTCCCAGACCCCCAGCGAGCCACACCCCATCTTTGGTCTAGGCTGGGAACACACAAAGGAGCCACGATCACAAGTACACTCACCCCCAAGCGCTGGGATCACACATGGGTGTCCCACTCACAAGTACACTCACCCCACGCGCTGGGAACACACAAGGGAGCCCCGCTCACAAGTACACTCACCCCCACTCGCTGGGAACACACAAGGGAGCCACGCTCACAAGTACACTCACCCCACCCGCTGGGAACACACAAGGGAGCCACGCTCACAAGTTCACTCACCCCACGCGCTGGGAACACACAAGGGAGCCACGCTCATAAATACACTCACCCCACCCGCTGGGAACATACAAGGGAGCCACGCTCACAAGTACACTCACCCCACGCGCTGGGAACACACAAGGGAGCCACGCTCACGAGTACATTCACCCCCACGCGCTGGGATCACACAAGGGTGCCACGCTCACAAGTACACTCAACCCCACGCGCTGGGAACACACAAGGAAGCCACGCTCACAAGTACACTCATCCCACCCGCTGGGAACACACAAGGGAGCAACGCTCACAAGTGCACTCACCCCACGCGCTGGGAACACACGAGGGAGCCACGCTCACGAGTACACTCACCCAACGCGCTCACACAAATACATGTTCAAAGCATTTTAAAGTGGTTTGATAAGGAGCCTTTCGACTAGCTTTGGATCATTAGTGAGCGTAAAGGTCACGTCAGCGCGGGACCCGACTACATCAGCTGTGTCATTTACTTTTATCCCACCAATCACGTTCCACTGAGAGCCCGCCGAATGAAGCAAAACTCTTCAGGGCGGCGTCAACTCATTCATTGTCTATCATAATGCATTTCTTTCATAATTGCACTCGCTTACTGATGCCTGTGTCATTGAGTAAACTTCTCACTCAGCTTACCAAATACAACCATACAGTTTGGCATTCATCGCCTTTTCACGCCTTCTGCATTCATTGAAGAACGATTTTGCCATGTGTCCAAACCCCAGCAGATCTCTTAAACCTTATCTAGTGAACATCTGTAATACTACACCTGTTCTCGCCTGTTTTCATCTATAACATGACACCTGTTCTCATCTATAACATGACACCTGTTCTCATTCGCGCAACCGAATTTCAGATTCAACCTTTCCCTTCCACCCCATACATGCTTCTCCAACACTTCCCTTCCACCCCATGTATACTTCTCCAACACTTCCCTTCCACCCCATATATACTTCTCCAGCACTTCCCTCCCACCCCATATATACTTCTCCAACACTTCCCTTCCACCCCATATATACTTCTCCAACACTTCCCTCCCACCCAATATATACTTCTCCAACACTTCCCTTCCACCCCATATATACTTCTCCAACACTTCCTTTCCATCCGACACAAACCTCTCCAACCAGCTTCCCGCTGAGGTTGTAAACAGCAATGCAACCGAAACGTTGAGTCGCGGTTCGATATGTTCTACATAAATCGCCGATAAATAGCTAAGCCTTTCCCTTTCATGATGTTTTGAAAACATAAACGGCACATGAAGCTCTCATAGACGTTCTACTTCAGAACTAATCTTCTTGCTATCAAAAAGCAACCTAGTATGAACGAACAGGCCTGTTGTTGTCTTCCTACACTTGTAAAAACTTGTTAACACTTGTGAACACTTCATCTCGATATATCCCACTGCCCTCTGACTGCACGTCTCCGCCCTTTGCAATGCCCTAGGACAGAGGGCAGTGAAATACTCTTTAAATCAACCCTTATTCACTCTCATACACAATAGTCAGCACCCTTGCAAGCATTTCAGGTCAGCATCGTCGCAACAAGGAATCAATGCTGACAATCGACGACGGGTCAGCATCGTCGTAACAAGGAATCAATGCTGACAATCGACGACGGGTCAGCATCGTCGCAACAAGGAAGCAATGCTAACAATCGACGATGGGTCAGCATCGTCGCAATAAGGAGGCAATGCTGACAATCGACGGCGGGTCAGCGTCATGGCAGCAGGGAAGCAATGCTGACAATCGACGACGGGTCAGCATCGTCGCAACAAGGAAGCAATGCTGACAATCGACGGCGGGTCAGCATCGTGGCAGCAAGGAAGCAATGCTGACAATCGACGACGGGTCAGCATCGTCGTAACAAGAAAGCAATGCTGACAATCGACGACGGGTCAGTATCGTCGCAACAAGGAATAAATGCTGATAATCGATGACGGGTCAGCATCATCGCAACAAGGAAGCAATGCTGACAACCGATGACGGGTCAGCATCGTTGCAACAAAGAAGCAATGCTGACAAGCGACGAGGGGTCAGCATCGTCGCAACAAGGAAGCAATGCTGACAATCGACGACGGGTCAGCATCGTGACAGCAAGGAAGCAATGCTGACAATCGATGAAGGGCCAGCATCGTCGCAACAAGGAAGCAATGCTGACAATCGACGACGGGTCAGCTTTGTCGCAACAAGGAAGCAATGCTGACAGTCGACGACGGGTCAGCAACGTTGCAGCATGGAAGCAATGCTGACAATCGACGACGGGTCAGCATCGTGGCAGCAAGGAAGCAATGCTGATAATCGATGAAGGGCCAGCATCGTCGCAACAAGGAAGCAATGCTGACAATCGACGACGGGTCAGCTTTGTCGCAACAAGGAAGCAATGCTGACAGTCGACGACGGGTCAGCAACGTTGCAGCATGGAAGCAATGCTGACAATCGACGACGGGTCAGCATCGTGGCAGCAAGGAAGCAATGCTGATAATCGATGAAGGGCCAGCATCGTCGCAACAAGGAAGCAATGCTGACAATCGACGACGGGTCAGCTTTGTCGCAACAAGGAAGCAATGCTGACAGTCGACGACGGGTCAGCAACGTTGCAGCATGGAAGCAATGCTGACAATCGACGACGGGTCAGCATCGTGGCAGCAAGGAAGCAATGCTGATAATCGATGAAGGGCCAGCATCGTCGCAACAAGGAAGCAATGCTGACAATCGACGACGGGTCAGCTTTGTCGCAACAAGGAAGCAATGCTGACAGTCGACGACGGGTCAGCAACGTTGCAGCATGGAAGCAATGCTGACAATCGACGACGGGTCAGCAACGTTGCAGCATGGAAGCAATGCTGACAATCGACGACGGGATTATAAAACATTGTCCACTGAATATTCACGACATGTATTAAAGTTTAATTCCTTAAACAAAAATCTAATAACAATGCCTCAACGCCCCACCACTACACCAAACCAGATTAAATCGAATAACAATGCCCCAACTTCCCACTACTACACCAAGCCAGATAAAATCGAATAACAATGCCCCAACGCCCGCCACTACACCAAATCAGATTCAATGGAATAACAATGCCCCAACGTCCCACTACTACATCAAACCAGATTAAATCGAATAACAATGCCCCAACTTCCCACCACTACACCAAACCAGATTAAATCGAATAACAATGCCCCAACTTCCCATCAATACACCAAACCAGATTAAATCGAATAACAATGCCCCAACGTCCCACCACTACACCAAACCAGATTAAATCGAGTAACAATGCCCAAACGCCCCACTTCTACACCTAACCAGATTAAATCGAATAACAATGCCCCAACTTCCCACCACTACACTAAACCAGATTAAATGGAATACCAATGCCCTAACGTCCCACTTCGACACCAAATCAGAATAAATCGAATAACAATGCCCCAACGTCCCACCACTACATCAAACCAGATTTTATAATACAAGTGTGCAGAGCTTGCATTTCACGTCTAAAAATGGATCGTAGCGATTGATGTTACGATCCATTTATAGACAATAAACACGAAAATACCTACAGTAACGGTCTTTAAATTCATCAACTCAATATGTGTCAATTGAATGGCGGAGTCAACGAAATAAACCATTGTACCATTCTTCAACTGCAAGCAATCTTCAAACATAGCCTTTACGCGGTGTTTTCTGTTCAAGTTAACCCTTTCACACCTCAACAGACACCCTCACATTATTTCAAGGACTCTTCCTTTCGGAGGCACGAGCTCTGCTGCATCCAATATCAAGCAACTCCAACGAGCGGTCCGACACTGTGATGTGCTATTACGGTTCCATTCTGGAGTAGGACGTGAATAGCATGTAAACGAGGAGGAGGAGGAGAATGCCTCAGGGGCAGAACCCTGTACGGCTCCCGCAGTCGGACGCTCTGAACTCTGGTGTTGATATGGAGATTGACGTTTGGCGACGTGGCATTCAGCATTGTCATCGAAACATTGTTTAATGATGATGAAAATGAGGGTAGGAACAATTCATGGATAAATTAACAATTTTTGCGTAGGCTTACATCAATTCGATAGTGAACAATATAATAAAAATAAAACTATATATATTTACATATATACATAT
>SDVV010021230.1:0-13170 GCA_016164225.1 Gammarus roeselii
ATACAGATGCGTGGGTTTACGTAAGAACATTTATATAATTTTTCATTATTTTAGGGTTGGTTGCAGTATGTTTCAATCCGTTCTTCTGGGAGGCAATCGAACTGTACAAGTTTATCATATATTCATTACATAGTAGCATGGTTACATAGGAGTATTTACATATAAGGATTATTTACATACTAGGAATATTTACAGGATATAACCTGATGATGTGGACCTACTTTCCTAATTCACTCGAGTATATACGTCAATGACGGTCTCATCCGGCTTACGCTTCTCCCTTGTTAAATCCATGCTTACATCAAAATCCTCACCCAAGACACATCGTTTCCTCTTTTTAATGACGGTAGGTTCAACTGAAATGTTTTTTTTTGGGAATGTCTAGATGGTCATAGGCAAGAGTTGTGCATGCGTCGAGATAGAAGCGTTTGTTTTCAAATTTGCTGAGGCAGTTTTTAATAGTGCGTACAGTTAGAAGCTGGCATGCTTGCGAGTGAATGTTTTGCATGGTCTCAAAGTTTGTGTAGGTTTTCTGGTTATGGATGTCTCTGTATTGTTCATGTTTGATTTTGGCTTGTGTCCGGTAATTGACACCTTTAGCAGCTGATTTTGTTGCGTCAGACTCGAGCAACATGCTGTAACTCTTTGGTTGCAAGCAGATGGTTTCACTCGGGAAGTCATCGGCTGTTTCGCTTTTCTGTAGTCCCAGCTGTTCTTTCCTGGATTCGTCAGATGAGCAAGACGTTGTCACCTTAGCGTGGTTTCAGTGTGTCATAATAGAAGCTGTAGACTTTTGCTTTAGTCTTTTCAAGCACGTAGAATCCAACTTAGAGTGGAGGAACCATTCGTATATTTTTTTGCTTGAGGATCATGATGACTGTTTCAGAGCCGATAGCGTAGCAATTTTTCAGGAGGAAGTTGGCAGTATGTTTCGGAACTCGTTGGGGGTGCACATAACCTTTGTGATGTAGTGATCCTCTGTGTGATGTAGCAGTAGCGGCAGCTTGTTTATTTTATGTGCAACGTCATCGCTGACTTGGGCATAGATACAAACAATGTACGTCTACTCGCCAGAACCGTCTGTGTTTACCAAGTCGAACGCTTGAATTTCTTCGGGTGTGAGCTCGAGGATTTTGCCAATGATGAGGGGCTCGCTCAAGCATCCACCATAAAGACCGTTAAAGTCCCACATTGCTGCTGAAGACACAGGTAGTCTAGAGTCATAGTTTTTGCATCGGGAACTGTTTAGCTTGGTAAACCTTTCGTCAACGTCACTAATCCGCATCGTGTATTTTTGATAATCAAGTGCAGGAGATCTATGTCTTTGACCAGCTTCAGTTTCATCTTTCCTTCGTTGAGGGCAGATTGCATGCAAAGCCAGGGGCGCTCACAAAATGGACGGGATCCAGGGTGTAGAGGCGTGTCATGGTATCCCTAAACTTTTGAAAGACTTCGGCCAGCAGCAGCATGTCGATGAGCAGGTATGATCATGTAGTCACGCAAAGTCTTGCAGTTTGCTGCCGGCCACCTTTCAATCACTTCAGCATAATCAGAGTCCGATATTCCTTCGCCTCAAAGTTGGCTGTAGAAGGCTTGTTGCGACAGTATGTCTGTTTGGTCCAGCACTGGAGCCGATGTGATGGCATCGTAGCAGAAGTGTCCTTTTCGAGTGGCGAGGTCTAGAACCGTGTCACTGTAACCGAGACTTGTGAGATGGGATTTGAGGAGCGGCATGTCATGGCCACAATCTTTATGCTTTTGGCATGACTGTCTAAACTTGAGTTGAGGAACGTGAATGAATCGCTGAACTTGACACCGTACTTTCTTGTGGCATCGTTCAAGGAGACAGAGACGCTGAACATTTTGCCTGACTGTTTTGATAACACATTTATTTTCAAGAAGTTAGCTACGTCCAATCCTCGCAAAATGAAGCGCATATCGTATGCCGATGCATGGTGAGCAATACATGACATACAGCGCAACTTCTCCGTGATTATGAAGTTACAATTCAGGCATAATGCGGTCATATAGTTCCCTGTTAATACTTCTTTACTAGGTCCAAAGACCCTCTCCACGTAATGATTATGATGGCGAACTCACCTTTTATCATTTTCTCCAAAAGCGTCTCCGCAGCATTCACATGTTTTGCTTCTGCAAAAAAATTTTACGTTTTGTTTGGTGAGGGCGGGTCGAGGTACAATGGTTTTATTTCTCCAACCACTACCTTCTAGCTCATGTATTTCTATTTTATTTGTAAATCTACCCCGAGACCACATGTCAAGTCACTTAAAAATCCTATTTTTTTGTCAGCTGGATCGCTTTTGCGTTTAACACCCAGGCCTTGTCATTAATAGATGCATCCTACATTGTTTTACCCATTTCTCAGCCATGCACGCAACAATGAAACTCCCCTTTATTTGCTATTATGACTGTGAATCTGTGCTGGAGCGAAGCCAAAGGGAAAACATGCAGTCAACTTACACAAGTTGTGCATGTATAGTTATACTCAAGTGGATGAAGACGGAAAATTGTAGGGCATAAAGTAGTCGATTCAACAACAGTTCCCCTTAAGGAGATGGAGAAACATCTTGTCAAGAATAAGTTGCTAGATTATAATGATTACATGTCAACCTTACCAAGTAACACAAGTAACCATAAAAATCGGGCAGGGATTGGCAAAATGTATTACGTCAATATGTCAAATCCGACGAGCGGCCTAGCGATGCAAACGGTTGCTTTTAACAGTATCTCACCTGTTTTTCAGATCTACCTCTAATCATGGATAACCACACTGTGCGACTGGCAAATGTGGCCGCAACATGCAAATGCTGATGCCACAGTACGAGTAAAGAGTGTTCCCACAGATGTGGGCCAGGTGGCAGCTACGACTATATCAGCTCATAAAAGAGAAGGAAGGTTATGGTCTGGTCAGTGTATTCAGTGAAAAACTTCCAGTTTCAATGTAAGTAAGTATAAACAAAGTGGAACACAGTGGCATTTGTAATATACTATACGACAGATTTTTGAACCCATAGGGCATTGCCGTATCGGACCTGCCACATAGCTCTGGTTGATATCACACTTGACCTCACCAGCTATAGCAGAACTCGGTCCTTGGCGTGAATACATGTCTGCCAGGGTTTGGTAATGTCATGTTCAGCGATGCTAAGCTGTATTACTTAGGAGCTAATTAAAAAAAAAACTCAGATCGAAAACTCTCCAGCATAACATGGCAGCTGTATTAACCCTATTAAGCACGCCACAACAACGTTTCGACGGAGTCACTCGTTGCCGATTTTGTAGGTCTTCACAAACCACGAATTTTCATTGACCAGTTGCTGAGTAACTGTTATGACTAGGTAACTGAACTTCAGTCATCATATGTAGCATGAATTTTTCCTGCATGCAGTATAGTCAATAGATAAGATCTTGCGAAGGGGATAAGGAATAATAAGCCCTCTAGTGAAGTTTACCCCGCGGCGTATCAGGCGGAGCGAGCACGCATCAACCCAGCCTCCGACTACGACAATCAGTCACACACTAACCCACAACCAGTCAAGGCCATGCCGCTATAGTGTGGCGCTGATGCCCATGGGAAAGTATGTAATTTTCATATTTGTTGACAAAGTACCAACAACTTTTTGACAGTTTATTGAACGATCATATTGATGATTATTAACTTGAACAATAGCTTGAAGGAGAGCGACAGAAAATGGTCCATTGCAGAGTTATGAGCGGGTATTTGATTTATGTAAGATTTTAAACACCACTCGTGCCTAATAGGGTTAATGGTATTTATCATACAGAAGAGACCAGTACAATTGTATGATTTGTTAGACGTGAACCCGAGACAGATCCATCAAGAGGATACATACAATTATAACTCTTCAATATTACAGGCTGTGAAGTCAAGTTTGGCCTTTTCTTTTTGCAATGCATTTTGCCGATCCCAAAACATAACTGCAATCACGTTGTCTTTTCAACCACGAATAATCTTTAACGCAAGTGAACTATAACGGTAATACTGTGCGCGTAACGACTGAAAAATAGAGAAATTAAGAAATTACCCAACAGAAAATGTGAAGAAAAAAAATCGCTGTATATAACAGTATTGCCACAGCTGTATCCGCTGTATATAACAGTCTTGCCACAGCTGTGTTCGCTGGATATAACAGTTTTGCCGCAGTTGTGTACGCTGTATATAACAGTCTTGCCACAGCTGTGCTCGCTGTATATAACAGTCTTGCCACAGCTGTATACGCTATATATAACAGTCTTGCCACAGCTGTATATAACAGCCATGCCACAGCAGTATTCGTAAAACAGTCTAACCACAGCTATATTCGTATAACAGTCTTGCCACAGCTGCATATAACAGTCTTGCCACAGCTGTGTTCGCTGTATATAACAGTCTTGCCACAACTGTTTTCGCTGTATATAACAGTCTCGCCACAGCTGTATTCGCTGTATATAACAGTCTTGCCACAGCTGTGTTCGCTGTAAACAGTCTTGCCACAGCTATATTCGCTGTATATAACAGTCTTGCCACAGCGGTTTTCGCTGTATATAACAGTCTTGCCACAGCTGTGTTCGCAGTATATAACAGTCTTGCCACAGCTGTGTTCGCTGTATATAACAGTCATGCCACAGCTGTGTTCGCTGTTTATAACAGTCATGCCACAGCTGTATTCGCTGTTTATGACAGTCTTGCCACAGCTGTATTCGCTGTTTATAACAGTCTTGCCACAGCTGTGTTCGTAAGTTTTAACGAACACCAGGGAAATAACATTCATGGGAAATTACCCTTCAATGCCTAATAACAAAATATGAAGGCATCAAAGTCTCAAGAAACCTCAAAAATTAGGTTACGGCAGAATGAGACCAAATTAATTCTCATATAAACGGCTGGGAGCAATTGAAACTGGGACCACGTTGGAACTGAATCCAAGCGAATACTTCCCTAGGCAAGTGTCTCCAGAACGAGAGATTTATGTAATTTAAAAATCTAATGAAGCAAGAAACTTGACCTATTTCGAAAAGAATTTTGTTGAACACTTTCATGATGTCATTATGCCTGGTCTACCCTAATTCAGCCATTTTTATATTGTAATTGCATTAATAAGACAGCTCTAACGATAATGAATTAGGACTACGAATGCAGCCCTGGGACGCTCTAGGACTGAGACCCGCACCCCCTATCAAGATAAATTGACACCGCTTATTCAAAACAGACTCGAAACAATTGAAAAGTGCGTTTTGGACAAAGGAAATGCATATTTATCGGATCAGACGTTGTCGGTGCGGACCCAGTTGATTAATTGATCGACTCTTAAGTTGATTTATAATAATTGAATTATTTTGCATGTTGTTTCCAATTAATATGTGTTAACATCTCCATGGTCTTGTACAGCGTGTCATAATCAATAATAATGGAAATCACATCAAATTATCCTTCGTTATTGGTTCAAAGTCAACTTTTGAAAAGAATATTATTTATCGAGAACTGAAAGTCAATTCTGTTTACAGATTGGAAATGAAAAATTAATAACCTCATTACGGAAATAACGGACCAGCACTCAGCGTTAAGAACATTTTGTTGGTCAAATGTTTGTTATGCTTGATTCCCACTCGTTCGTTATGTTTCATTCCCACTCATTCGTTAAGTTTTGTTCCCACCAGCTCAATAAACGTTCTGTCGCTCGTGTGAGGATAATGTGAGGGCATTTCACGCATGTGACAGTGTCGTAAAGGGCCACAACTATACTGTTGTCGTTACTTGTCCCACCTTTTCAATCTGGGAATTTTCTCTTTATGGGAATTACGACATAAAAACACCTGTATAAATAGATTGACGACACGTAACCAGACAAGTCCAGGGACACCGTGCTTCATTTATGTACTTCCCTTGCCAGGCTCCAAATGGAATTTGCAATATAATTTTGGTCCGCTCACCTAAGTGGAGATATTAACAAGAAGGGACGTCATCTGCAACTGAGAATAAGAAATACTCGTAAAGACTCGGCGAACTTCAACTGATGTCACTTGAAAGCAAACGACTTAGAGTTCAGCTAATAGGAACATTCAAATACCTTAATGGGCTTACAAAAGCTTGCCCCGAGGGTCTATTTGATCAAAATTATAACCCATGGAACACAAATAATGGACAAGAACTGCAGCTAAAACAATTCAGAACACTATTGGCCGAAAGTTCCTCTCCAAGCAGGATACCAACAATTTGAACCGTTTACCACTTGGTGTGGTTAATAATAATAACGTAAGCACGTTTGAAAATCGCCTCGACAGAAAGTGGAGTGTTGTAAGGACTATTGCTGCCGAATGTGGCAACAACCTCCCTTGGAACCTTCAGCAGCCAGCAGCCCATGAACGATGGGCACCTCATCTAGGCTGGGCTAGCTGTACTGCAAAATCAATTGTTAAATAGTGCTGAAAATAAAATCTTCAGCCCGTCCCAGGCCTACTACTGCCACTGCCCGGGTAGTAGCGCAGTAGTAGCCAGTAAGTAGCGGTGATGGTAGTTGTGGGCCTTCTCCTTTCTGTCCTTACAGCCTTCCTTTTCATGTGTGTGTGATGTAATTTTTAATGCTTTGTTGACTATCCCTCACCCTTATTTTCAAGGAAACAACTCGACATGAGCACACGTGCTCGTTTTGTTTCCTTAATCTAATCTACTTCTACCAACAAACGACACGAATATCAACATGTGACCGGACTTAAGAAGAGAATTACAACATGAGACTGATTGTAGAAAGCGAATAATGACACAAAATCTGTCGGAAATTACCACCCTAACTGATTAAAACACCGATTGCTTCACACAACGAAGATAAATTAATTTACGTAAAAAGATTTATGTACGAGAGGATGAATTATTGCATCTTTTTTATACATGCGCGAGCGTTTTTGGATTTGTGACATCTCTTGAATTGTGGATTGGTTTCTTCTTCATTGATTTAATGTTTGAATATTATTTTTTTATGACACATACAAAATGCTCTATTCAATCCTGGGAAAATTGTAAATAAAGGCCCAATGAAGCCAGCGATTTGAAGTCGTTCAAATTATTGTCCAACGACGCCGGTTGATTGATGTTTCAGGTATGATAAATCGAACGTTCCATATAGTACACATATAGCCTTAATCGAACGTTTCATAAAGTACAGATATAGCCTCAATCGAACGTTTCATATAGTACACATAAAGCCTCAATCGAACGTTTCATATAGTACACATATAGCCTCAATCGAACGTTTCATATAGTACACATATAGCCTCAATCGACCGTTTCATATAGTACACATATAGCCTTAATTGAACGTTTCATATAGTACACATATAACCTCAATTGAACGTGTTATATAGTAAACAAATAGCCTCAATCGAACGTTTCGTATAGTACACATAAAGCCTCAATCGAACGTTTCATATAGTACACATATAGCCTCAATCGAACGTTTCATATAGTACACATATAGCCTTAATCGAACGTTTCATATTGTACACATATAGCCTCAATCGAACGTTTCATATAGTACACATGTAGCCACAATCGAACGTTTCATATAGTACACATATAGCCTCAATTGAACGTTTCATATATTACACATATAGCCCCAATTGAACGGTTCATATTGTACCCATAGAGCCTCAATTGATTTTGAAGCTTTCCAAACTTCTGTTTTCATTTTTTCAAAGTCGTCGTAGAATGACGCTGGAAAAAAAATATTTGTTTAAATGAAAATAAAATTTATCATGACATTTCGGATAAGTAATTTTACTAGAGTTACTTCTCGTTATACTTACCGTTGATGTATGGATTTGGATTGAATCAGGTCCGATTTATCTCAAAACGTACACATAATAAAGAAGCTTTCATAATGGTAAATGCTTTTATTGTGTAGCATTTCGTTTTCCCTGCTTTACCGCTCTAAAGTGCACGTAATGTGTACAATACATGAGGCATATAACATTAAATTGGGCACATGAAACAGTTAAACACCTTTGTTTTGTCAGCCCGAAATATTTGTATCGTAGATTTAAAAATAGTACCCGTCAAGGTCTATTGAAGCAGTAAATGAAAACGATCTTGGTCCCAGGTGGCTCGACATAATCTCGCCCGATGATTCTTAATAATTTTTATCGTGCTTGATAACCCGAAAGAAGATTATTTCTGAACTGCTTGTCGAAATATTGATATTGTTTACATGGTTATTTTCGAGTGCATAGTTGCAAAAAAATTGCCATCTGCAAAGGACTCTTCAGAGTTTCATTATTTTCGGTGGAATGTCGATTAGTCTGACGAGTATTTTAGTGCTGTCAGAGGGATATTTGGAGCGTTTTACGGTAGATTTCTTGCTGTTCATAGAGAACATTATTAAAAGTTTGTGTGAATGCCATTGCCCGTAGGTGTTATGTAGACTGCTGTAGTATACATCGGCTTGAAAAAACAAGTTTATGACACTAAAATTAAATTGCTTGTTCCATGAATCTGTAAATCGACGAAGAAGAACTTTGAATCTGCTTAGATGTTATTTGTTGCAAAGATTATAGAAATTTGAATTAAAGTCTTTATATTCATTCAATGAAGTATTTTCCTAACTAGACATGTTGAAGTCTTCAAAAGCAGGCTCAACGGATGACCCCATGTTTATACCATCAAGCTGAGTGTGTGTTTGGATTGCAAATAGATCCTGTAAAACAATACAACGCTCATTGAGCCCACCGCTTTAAGTTTGATCCATCCTCGATCAGTCACGGTGAAAACCTTTTATTATTATATACATAACAAATTTTCCCAATTATTCAACAATAAATCGTCGTTTGCTATCATTGTAACAAAGAGACTATTCATTTTGAATAAAAAAGATTTGGCATTAGGTTAAAGGTTGAAAATTATTAAAAATACGGGAAATATATGCATACATGACATTTTTGGAAGTTCAATCAATACAACATTTTGCTCGACAAAATTTACACAGGTGTTCTCTTCTCTACTTGATATAACTCAGTGCAAACTTTTAAATACCATTGTGTAGGTTCATGTTCATTCAAGCTGGTAGGAAGTTATTCGAATCTTCTGTCACTTGTTAACCAAATTATAGCCTGCATTCATTTTAGTGGATTTTACAAACCTTATAGTTCACTACGGACGAGTTCCAGGTTCCCTGATTTCATGAACATAACTCCTGTGAGTAATGTCTGTAATATATAAGCTGTTCGAGAGTGCAGTTACTGAACGGTCCAAGCCCTTCCCTCACTCCTTTGAGGGCCCCTCATTTCATTGGCACCTCATCAACCTCTCTTCTGACACGGCCCCCACACCGATGATGAATTCACACTGACTCAGCATTTCCGATCTTGCACTCGTTAGCAGACCATTTGAGCTCAAACAAGTCCTTGGCTCCCAAAACCACGTAATTCCTGAGAGCGACGTGTCCCTAGTCTTAATGGATTCAGGTTTATCTGAAATTCCTTGATTTAGTACCGTCGGAAATGGACTTGAAACTAAAAGTAGAATCTATCATTTTTTATTCTAATCATGGAACAATTGCATACCATTCGGCAGTGTCAGAACGTCGTTTATTGAATGTTCTTGCATTTTCTTCTCTAAATCGTTGCTCTATCATCAACAACGAATAAGTTTTCGTCTGTGTCTCAATGATCGTGACTCAATGAATTTGTCTCACCCCACCAACTTTCCATTTCGTAAAAGCTAGTGTAGTGGAAACATCAATGCCCTCTTATTGTGGGGAAATCGAAATAGACTAACAATTTTTTTGCATAAAGCTGAACGAATAGCGATCATCAATGACAAAATATAATGAACAACGCCCATATTGTTATTTATACATTTTGTCACTCACGACGACTAACTTGAAAATAGTTTAACCGTATTTAGATTTTCATAATATGATGTGAAAAATGATTCGAAACACTTCCGCTGTAAACTACAAAATGTTCGATATAATATTTGATACTTCTATCCATTCTAACCATCTTCTATTTAGAATATTTTTTCATTCTGACCGGTGCTGTAAGCTCATCCAGGACAATATTTGACCGTGGTCAATGTTATTTTGTTCAAACTGTGTCCTACTTCACCGTGAAAATGTTTGAAGGATTCAGCCACAGGTATCCACAAAATCCGTTTGAATGTAAACTCGTGAATGCATGCGACATGTTTGAGTTTGCCTCGCACATCAGTAAATTAACCAATGAACTTCAAATGATATCCACTCTAGGTTTTCATGCGACTGAGGAACTTTTATTGAAAGCTTGCAACATCTTTCTCAATGATTTATGCCTTGTGCTCTACGAGACTATTTTGAGTAGAAAGCCGCTAACATTTTCACACTACTACACGCTTTGTAAGTTTAAGGAAAAAAATCAACCACGAGTCGGGGAATTATATAATTTTACTACAAAAAATAATTGAAGGAAATATAAACGCGTCAGTCTGCACCGTGAAAATTCGAAAATCATCAAGCTTCATTTGCCAGTGCTTATCGTCGTCTGGTGCAGTGCAGATGAACGAGTGGGTTCCAGCAGTGGCTGTGGGATCGGTTTCTGATCTGATTATAAATTAGATGAAGATGTCACTTGGCGTCCCCTCGGGTATACTGTCAGGTATAACAACATATCTAGCTGAATTATGTCCTTAACCAGCAATTGGTTACGTTTAGTGTCGAGTTTCAACGTGTTGGACTATTAATTTTATGTTAGAGAGAATATACCAACAATAACGTTAGGAGACTTCTGTACATGGTTTTAATACACTTATTTTATGTATTGGTGCAAGATGATACCATTCCCGACCAAAATCAGGAACATCACGTTCTTAGAAAACGCGGATTTACATTATCTTCGATAAACTTAAATACCTGCCATTGATACCTCACTGTATAGACAGGAGTCTAGGAAAACAAAGATTACAATATGATGATTTAGTTGAAGATAGCAGCACCGGAAAGAAGTTCTCAAATTACTGGATAATTTTGAATGCATCGGATGTGCGGACGTCGATGGGAGGTCACAGATGTGCATACAACTATTTAAATTCTACTAGGCATGCGAACAGATGTTTAGCAGAATTCATAAGAAGGAAGTTCATAAAATCTGTAAATCTCTCTATTGAGCATATACCAAATGGCATATTTTGTTACATGGTCGATCAAGGACGCGCCAGTCCCTGCTCGATTTTGCTCAACGGACTAATTCTAAACACGTTGACAGTATAAGCCAGTTTGCAGACGTATTGATCTGCAATTTTAACAAGCCTACTCATTTGAAGTCAGAGTTATGAACAAACTGAATTTAAGGAAACAATAACTAGCGCATTGCAATACAAGACAAAAAATATTTAAATGTGATACGGAGGAAGTTATGATCTATGTATATTATTGCGAAGACGATTACAGCCGCTACGACAGTACAGCTGTTTTAACCGACAGCCTTTTCAATGTGAACCCGTCGCTCTCAAAAGCTCTGTAGTGATATACACACCCCTCATCGTTGCTTTTGAAAATTGATGTGAATTATACAACGGCTGTTCATCAGATCCACAACTATGAAATTACGTCAGGTATGTGTTTACACATTTTGTCTACCGATGGTGTGAACATCTACGATACCCATGTGGACATACAAAGGTGCGAAAATTTTAACCAATCTTTCCTGCGTCAAAGGATCATCTTTTAATGTGAGGGGTAGCTATACTTTTCTTGCAAGTATTATGTTGCAATAGTCTGAACAGCTGCTGTCATATCCATCGTTTCATATCAACTCCCAGTTGTTCCGTCAACACAATTAACATGCATACAGATTACATGGTAATGTATTATCAGGCCTGCGACTGAACAGACACTGTCACGTCAGAACCTTTTCACGTGAGCAACTGTCGTATTCAACGTCCTTAATATCAGCTCCCTGTTCGGCCGACAACAATCTCAGCCCAACGAGTTGACCTCAGTTAAGTCCTATACTAAATAAACCTTCCATATCCTTATCTCCTTTTGCCTAACATGGCCCACGAGTATTAAAGTGCCAGAAATTACTGTGTTTATTCAGATGTCGGGACATAGCAAATGTTGTGCTGGCAAAGTAAAGAGCTACACTTATTGTCCTGAACGACGATAGATCAGGCGAATGTACGGTGTGACCGTTATGGTTTGAGGATATCACTGCTGACTGTTATGACAGTGAGCGGTGCGACTGTGTGCGGGGAAGACAGTGAGCGGTGTGACGTGTGAGGTTATATGAGTGAGCGGTGTGACTGCGTGCGGTGATGACTGAGCGATGTGACTGTGTGCGGTTGTGACAGTGAGCAGTATGACTCTGGGCAGTTATGACTGAGCGGTGTGACTGTGTGCGATTATGACAGTGAGCGGTGTGATGTGTGTGGTTATGACAGTGACCGGTGTGACGTGTGCGGTTATGAGAATGAGCGGTGTGACGTGTGCGGTTAAGACACTGAGCGGTGTGATGTGTGCGGGTATGCAAGTGAGTGGTGTGACGTGTGCGGTTATGACAGTGAGCGGTGTGACTGCGTGCGGTTATGACAGTGAGCGGTGCGGCTGCGCGCGGTTATGACAGTGAGCGGCTTGACGTGTGCGGTTATGACAATGAGCGGTGTGACGTGTGCAGTTATGACAGTGAGCTGTGTGACGTGTACGGTTATGATAGTGAGCGGTTTGACGTGTGCGGTTATGACAGTGTGTGGTGTGACGTGTGCGGTTATGTCAGTAAGCGGTGTGACATGTGCGGTTAGGTCAGTAGGTGGTGTGAAGTGTGAGGTTATGACAGTGAGCGGTGTGACGTGGCGGTTATGATAGTGAGCGGTTTGACATGTGCGGTTATGATAGTGTGGGGTGCCGTGTGCGGTTATGTCAGTAAGCGGTGTGACATGTGCGGTAAGATCAGCAGGTGGTGTGAAGTGTGCGGTTATGACAGTGAGCGGTGTGACGTGTGCGGTTATTAGAGTGAGCGGTGGAGCGTGTGTGGTTATGACGGTGAGCGGTGTGACGTGTGTGGTTATGACAGTGAGTGGTGTGACGTGTGCGTTTATGTCAGTGAGCGGTGCGACGTGTGCGGTTACGTAATTTCTGAGCAGGGACTGCCGTCATTTACGACAACCTTTATGTTTCTACGTCGATT
>SDVV010021231.1:2715-13170 GCA_016164225.1 Gammarus roeselii
CCCCCCCCCCCCACCCACGACCATCCCGACAACGGGATGCCAAGGGCGGGAGAGCACATCAGAGCAGCGTCAAGATCAACCATTCACAACCATTCTCCACTCACGCCACATTTACATTTCTCCCTCCTAACGCCTGCTTCACACCATCCATCCACCCAAACTTTGGTCATCTCTAGGCCTGCGACCACTCGCTTCCGCATTCATCACCTTTTTCACCAATCTTCCTTCATCCATCCTCTCCATGTGCCCGAACTATCTCAGAACACGCGAATCTACTCTGTCCTCCAACTTCTTTACCATCTTTATTCTGATTCGAACCACGTCGCTGGCGATCCGGTCTCTCAGCGTTACTCCAGCCATGCTCCTCAAACATTTCATCTCGAAAACATTCAACCTCCTTCTCTCCTCTGCTCTCACCCCCAAGTCTCAGCTCCGTAGAGCACAGCTGGGACAACAACACCCTCATACAGCCCTCTCTTTGCTCCCATCCCCAACACTTTACACCCCTCCTTCACTCGCGCCTTCACTTCAGTTTCCACTAGTTCAGTTATCTCCACATGGGAGCCCAGATATTTAAAACACTGAACTTCTTCCAAGAGCTCTCCAATTAGGGGGACACTAATTTTGCTCGCATCGACAGTCCTCGAGCACCTCATTACTTCACTCTTACCCACGTTCACTTGAAGCTTCCTCCTCTCACACACTCTACCAAACTCAGACACTAACCTACATAGCTTCTCCTCTGAATCCACAACCAGGGCCGTATCATCAGCAAATAGCAACTGGCTCAACTGCCAACTCCGCCCATTCGCTTCCAAGAGTTCCAAGCCACGACCCAGCACACTCGCATTCACCTCCTTGACCACTCCATCCATATAAATATTTAACAGCCAGGGAGACATCAGGCAGACTTGTCCCAGTCCCACTTTTACTGAGAACCAATCACTCACCTCGCTTCCCACTCTGACACAAGCTCGGCTGCCAACATAGAAACTCAGCACTGCTCTCAACAAATGTCCGCCCCTTCAATATAAACGCAGCACCCTCCACAGCGCTTCCCTGTCAATCCTGTCGTATGCCTTCTTCAGATTCATGGAAGTCCAGAACACGTCTTTTCCCTTTGCAAAGTAATTCTCGCAGACCTATCACACTGCAAAATCTGATTGGCACACCCTCTACCATTCCAAAAACCACACTGTTCTTCTCCAACTGCGCAGTCCGTACAGTCTCTAATCCTTTTGATAAGCACTTTCCCGTACAACTTACCAACCACACTTTAAAGACTAATACCTCTTGAGTTGCAGTATTCATTTTCATCTCCTTTGCCCTTATACAAGGGAACAATGCAGGCACTGCGCCACTCACTCGCTACCACGCCTGTCACAGAACACAATTTCAGTAACCTCACCAATCAATCGACAATCGTTACTCCACCATTCTTCAGGCACTCGGTCGCAACACCATCCAAACCAGGAGCTTTCCTTGCTTTCATCACCTCCACTGCCTTCTGTACCTGCACCTTCCCTGGTAATGTCCTCCATAAGTCCTTCTCCCAAAACTGGCACCCGAGCACCACCACCCACAGCAACAATGTCAGCCTCTCTGTCATCCTCGACATTCAACAACTCATCAAAATACTCGGCCCACCTCTTCCGTACATCACCACTTTCCAACAACAACTGACCGTTTTCATCTTACACCACTTTCTCGTTTTCGGTCTCTCCCTTTCTCACTCTCTTCACCTCTTCCCAGAACATCTTTTGTTCTCCTCAAAATTCTGGCACAACCGTCTGCCCCACCTGTCATCAGCGTCCTTTTTGGCTCGCCTCACCATCCGTTTCACCTCGTTTCTCCTCTCTTTGTAGCTTTCATAAGCCACCACTGACTTCACCTGCAACCACTCCTCAAACGCTCCTCTTTTTCATGCCACCGCCAGTTTGACCTCCTCGTTCCACCACTCGCAACCTTTCCTTCTGCACCCGTCCACACGGCGCGCACCACACACCTTCTTCGCACATCTCAGCAACGCATTCCTTAACGTCTCTCATTCTTCATCCACGTCTCTCAGGTCCTGTCCTCTCACGTTGTTTTATTCTTCCTTCAATGCCTGCTGGAACTCCTCGGCTCTACTTCTCACATTCAGTCCACTCACCTTCACTACCTCTCTTCCTCCTCCCACTCGTTTGTTGCCCTTCCACTTCTGCTCCACTCTTAATCTACCTTCCACCAGCAGATGGTCAGACACTACTCCACCCTTCCCTCTCAGCACCCGCACATCCAACAGCCTCCCCCCGCAACTCTCCTCGATATCAGCACAAAATTCATCAGTGCTCTCTCCACCACTGCACCACGGGCCATCCTTACCCATGTGAACTTGCGGATATCTCGCTTCTTGAAGAAACTGTTCTCAACCACCAACTCATGCTTCATACAAAGACCTATCAAGTTTTCTACAGTGTCATTTCTACCGGGAACACCATACCTTTCTATCACAGTCTTCACTACTACATCTCCAACTCTCGCATTAAGGTTACCCAGTACAACTTTCATACTGATGAGACGATAGAATATTGTTGCTTTCAAGATACTCAGTTAAGCTAGATACAACCTTTCTCACAATTGATTTGCAGCAAACAAACGTCAAGCTTACAGGCCTGTAATTCAGGGGATCAGTGTGGTACTTAGCCTTGAATATTGACACATCTATCGATTTACTTCACACCTCAGGAACTGTTCCTGTCCTCATTGATTTCTGAGATATTAAACATAGAGGTGAAAAGAGCTCCTCAGCACAGTTCCCCAGCAGATGTGGGTGAAGGCCATTTGGTCCCATACTGGAACTGGGTTCTAAAGCCAAGAGAATACGCTTGACCCCCACCCTAGAGAAATCAACATCTGACAAACTTCCAGCAAATAGCCGGAAAGGAGCTGCCCTGACAAAAACTCCCGAAAAAGAGTCAGCAAAGACTTCACAAGTCCCACCAGGATCCTGTACTATTTCACCACCCGGCAGGCGGAGAGGACCAACAGCTGGAAGACCATTTTTTTTCCCTGGTATAAGCATGGAACAACTGATTGTTATCAGGTTGTTTATTAAATTTAATTCGTATTCCTTTCGGGAATCAACGGAAAAATTTCTGTAGCTCCTATTCAGCTCTCTGAATGTGTATAACTTCTCAAGGGCAATAGCTGAGTTGCGGACCCCCGCCCTCCTAACCTGCTTGTATTCATGCCATGGCTTTGACCGTTTTCAGGCAAGAGCAATGGGCGCATTGACAGCCCATGGCGGACCAGAACGGACAGACAAGAAGGGTATGAACTTATCAATCAGGGACATCATAACTGACTGCAAAAATGAAAAGTCTTCACACACTGAAGAATAGTTAAATTCTAGCACCCAGTCAATCTGAGACAGAGCCTCTAAAAACCAGGCGTATTCCCCCTTACGCCAAAGTCGTCTCTCCTCCACGACCACGTGCTCCGGCCCCTCCCCACTGAAGATATACTCGAATACAACAGGAGAATGCTGGCAGCGAGGCAGCGGCGGCAGCACAGACATCTCACCAACACAATCCTCCTCAGATGTGAGAACAAGATCTAGAATGTTATCAGATGGTAAAAATGTGAGCTCCTTTACCCACTGCAAAAGCCCAAGTGATGAAAACCACTCTAAAAATTACAGGTCAATGGGCCGAATGTAGCCAGCAATAAGGTCCGAGGACAAGTCAATTGTTGATAAATTAAAATTACCTGTGATAATCACCTCCTTGCTCCAGCCTTGTTTTCCAAGATTGCATAAGGAGGAGGCGATAAACAGCTACAATCCACAGATCATAATCAATTAGGTGCACTGCTACGACATTTGGAATGTGCGCCTCAAACACTAAAAACACAATGTCCTAATGCAGGAACAATAGAGATCCATGCTTACGAGTTGTGCCATCTGTGTCTCCCCTAACAGAACTATAGTTAGCCTTGTCTATGAAGGGAAATGCAACATCAGGCAGCAACCACGTCTCACCATACAAAATTTACCTTGCTTCCACAATCTCGACCTCCTCTGCATCATCTTGCGAAGTCCACTGACGGGGATCACTGCTAATGTTAATTTGCTTGCGGAAGTTGACTTCCACGCAGTCTAGGTCTGTGTGTTCATCTTGAGCAAATGTTTTGATCACTTTCCCCCACTAGTATGACAGCTTTGACTCAGTGTAAAGCACCGCTACATATTGCTTTACAGCTTCTTTGCTGAGCTTTATTAGGTCATGGCTACTCTCCTCTACTGGTGGTTTGTGTCTTCAGCTCCTTCTGGTTGTATTTCATTGCTATTGTTGGATGTTGTTGCTGGCCTATCAGCTCAGAAACATTGATGTTAATGGAGGTGTTGGGTCCTTTGGTATCAACGCTTGACACTGAAGTGGTCAAGTCATCATCAGAATCATCAACCATTCTTCGTTTGGTGGTCCGTTTTGGTCTTTTTTTTTTGTGTGTCCCTTCTTATTTAGTATTTTCTTTAGCAGGGCTTTGACATTTTATTCTTTTAGTTCCTTTGAACATCCTCGTTTGTAATGATCTGACCGTGCATAAATAACTTCCTTGATCAACGTCAATATTGCAATATATTATGCTTCTTCTGGAGCTCTGCTATTCAACTTTTGTCATGAGCTCACCTACGGTGCTGTTTTGCAAGAGCTTACAGCGGGCATCTTTCAAAGATGATTGGCTTGGGGTACGTGGGCTACTGCCTGGAGTCCAATTGCTACGACCAGGTGGCAAGATGAAAGGGAGTGGTGTTGTTCCCCTCAAGGGTGTGTGGTTGGTTGGATACAGAGTTGGAGCTTGCTGCACAGACGTTGCCAAAAGTTGCTGTAGAGAAGGCCTCGACAGTTGCTGAAGAGGTGGCTGTTCAGTCCTCATCAAGTGACTGCTCATCGCCACTAAGATCGATGTTCTCAATGGATTTCTACTGCAGAATCTGGTTACTTGTTTCATCTACTGGCTTTTGTTAGTCAGGCTTGCCATTGTTGAACCATTGCTTGCAAGTGATCAATTTTGTTTCATCCAGCCTTGCCACTTTGAATTTCGTATATCAAGGGGCACTATGCCGATTGCCCTGAAGCCAACATTCCCATTATCTGCAGACAAGCCACAATTCCACACTCATGACACCATATATACAAATGCATTCATGCCGATTGCTTGATTCGCACCAGTCATCTGTGCAAATTGTGCGAGTTCCGCATTATATATAGACTTCAATGGCGCAAAGCAGGCAACATCCAAGGGCTGTTGCAGGTCAGTGCAATGGGGTTGTAGTTATGGGATTGAAATATTCTCCTTGATTCAATATATATTCCCAGAATGAACCATGAGGAGACAAAATATTGTGGATTTGGTCAAGAAATTAAAAGATGAGCCAAGAAATAAACACTGGTGGGGTAAGAAATGAACAAAATGACTGATGCCTGTTCATTTCTCACCCCATAAGCTTTCATAAACTACCCCATTCTTGACCCCCACTCTCTCTTCCCCACCAATTCATACCAATAATACCATATGATGTCTGGGATCTTGTGTATACTCCCTAGGTTCATTTCTTATCCCACAAAGCCAGTGTAAATAGCATGTGGGGTAAGAAAAGTAATAATTAGTGAAGCTGAAATGATGTTTTTGAAAACTTGTTTCCACCATTTAAAATTAAACTGGACTCCTAATTGTACTTTTTATTACAAAAAAGAAAAAATAATATGATACTTGGCTCTAACTAAGGATATGTGTGTTTTGGCAATGGAACAAAAAAGTTCCCCCATAGCTGGGAGTTCATTTATCGCCCCAGAACTGCCATGTTCATTTCTTCACCCATTGAACTAAATAACTTTTGTCATCTCGATTTTATCGATAAAAAGCTTTTCTCTGAAATGTAGTAAGAGCTATAGGGGGTCTCATCCTTCCCTTGCCATCCTAAAGAAATTAAGGTTACCAAAAGGTTTTCATTTATATCACAACCCAGACAATCTGAACCCCACGCTGGAAGTTGCTTCAGTTTTCCTGACAGGAAGCCGCTTTTCACCAGCCCTCATGAATGCCGGGGCATGGTTGACCTAACTTACATAGGGCGGGAAAGTGTTTGGATCGTTAAAAAAAGTCGGAAGAAATGAAACGCCAAATTTCGTCAAATAAAGTCGCAGCATAAAAACGCCGAATTTTGTCAAAAAGTCGAAAAATTCAAAGAAAAAAAAATGTATCAAAAAATGTTGACAGACAAAAAAATACTGAAAACGATCAAAAACTACTTTCGATGAATGCTAAAAAATTCTATCAAAATTGTCTCTAATATTTCCTTATCAAGATTCATTCGAATAAAAAGCATAAGCGCATGCTAACACTATGGCTCTCACTACATAATAGAGAAATCGATTTTTATTGAGAGAATCGAGATAACGAGAGTTATTTTCTAAGCTCGGCCTACAGGGTTCCTCTTTTAGTCGCCTTCTACAACATGCAGGGGTTACGGTAGCAGCACTTTAACACCCCCACTACGAGTTTAAGGAAAAGGTGTACTGAGGAGTAATGAGCTGCAGGACTGCGGGTATGGAAACAGAGAGAGGGTTGAACTGGACTAAATAACCAATAGTTTAACCACCGGCCTAGCAATCGCATTGCTTAGTAACTAGCGTACTTTCACACACAAACATCGGACTAGCATAATTTCACAAACAAATATCAGGGAAACCTTCAATTTCTACTTAAGTAAATTATGTACAGCAGCCATACGATAACTACCTGTAAAAGCCGTGTTCTTTGCGGACGGGTCTCTTGAGGAAACTCAGCAAAGATGTCGTGTTTCATGCACAACTTGGATGCATCATGGGACATCTTGGGACTGCGGAGTATAGATGGACGTGGCACTTCAAGACCCGATCCTGAAGCCCATGGAATCTCAGGTAGTTTGGGCGAGAGTAAATTCTCAAAGGGCTCTGTTTTGGAATCCTTTGTGCACGAACTGGCAGATCCATCAGGCTCAATTTCCTGACCAGCGGAAACCCCAGAATACAGGCCCGAGGTGGAAGAATCTGAAAAAACGTTGGCGGGTTGCGGAGAGGAGGTAGCAGCGGGTTGTTCCATGCACGGTGGGTTACAGGACATCATGAGCGGGAGGTGTAAGGGTCCACGAAGGGGGTCGCAATCTAGGGAGTGTGGCAGCGCAAACGGATCCGAAGGAATGGGGAAGAGGAACAGGTTGCAGGCCGTGGCGCGCCGCTGCCACATACTGATCTGCATGAATCAAATTATATTATAGTGATCGAGATTTCTTGCGCGACATGTAGTCGATGTCATCTGTAGGAAGGCAGCTGCACTAAGAGACGTCTAGTATTGCATCATGACTCCAGTAAACTAAAAACTAGAAAGCCTTGGCCCTCTAATCTAATCCAGTATTGCATCATGATATTAGCAAGAAGTGACTAAACATCGATACTTATTATGTTTTTGTTGACAATAAACAAAATGCAGAGTAGTTTGTAATGAAATTTAGAACTGTAAGTGAGAACTAAATTCACAACTGAAAGATACATTCATAACTAGTATATTACCAATCATTACTAATTACCAGCTCTGTAACCAGAGCGCCTGTGGCGCACATCCATCGGAGGCAGAAGAAATAGGCGGCGTCAGTGGAGTACGACGCCGAGCACACAAGCTCACCCCATTCGCTGCGCTCACTTTTGTTGTTTTGGTCAATACAGACCGGCCCAAGGAGCAGACCTGTACGTGGGCAGGTACGAAGTGCTAGAGATTAGATCAGAGTGACATTAGATTAGAGTGTCAATGCTTTCTAGTGCACTGGAGTCAAAGTCCTTTTGGCACTTAACGTCAAACCAGCAGCCAGCGCTGCATCAAGTCATCGACAAATCATAGTCAATCTCTAGGATTGTTTCGACTCATGGCATGCTTAGATCACTACTGTTTTTAGGGTATGAGGAGAGGTCACAAATGTGTCCTACGCAAAGTGAGCAACGAAAACGGTTGTCCTTCTTGATGGAGGAGTCGATCGGTAGGTAAGCTAAAGTATGATCAATTCACAACAGGTCAGATTTCAGCTAGGAGGCTGGTTTTCGAAGGTAGCAGGGAGGAAGCGGTTCCGCACTGAATTGCTTCTGAGGGAACTCGGTAAGCATTAGGCGGAGTATATTAGGAAAGTCCAGGAGCCGGCTCCTGGGAAGTATGTGCGTCGACATTCCGTCCTTGTGAGGCACTCTGCCAAGACATGGGCCCTTGTAAGAGGGACTAGGCAGTCTATGCAGTATGGAGGTGGCGACGCCTCCACGAGGTGTCTGTGCGTTAGTCTGCTATGTCCACTTGTCTGTCGAGATCGGTTGCTTGATGAGACTCAGGGTAAGGGTGTTCAGAGTGACAGTGATTATTACCGAAGGAGGGAGGAAGAAAGGAAGGGAAGAAAGTTTTGTAAATTTGTGGAACAACAACCACAAACTGGTAGGGTAGATATTTAAATTTGCAACTTCATCATTATCTCGCCATTTCAATTTGACAACGGTGTTGCAGAAGAGTTCATAGGCTGTATGAGTTGAACAGTGTTGAAATCTCTGGATGTTATGCAGCCAATAGGCGCATTGAAGACCAGGAAAGGAGATGATTCGTCAGGCGTTCATCAGATTTGATTAGTGATTAGGTTGACTACAGCGTGGAGTCAATGTATTTTACGTTGTGAGTGTCAAATGTATGCACGAGTGCCACAGGAGCAGGGTTGGCAACCCAGAAAAAAAGAAACACCCAGAACTAGGTTTTATTGGATTCTTCAATTTTTCTGAATAATTTGGCCATCCGTTTCTCTAATATTGAGCATTAAGTGAAACAAAGGTTAAGTAGTCCTGCAATGCATTAGAACACATTTATGCACAAGCTGTTTCATAACTGGAAAAGAAACAGGCCATCCAAAGGACCAAAACTCAAATGTAACTAGTTCCTAAACTGAAAAAAAAAATCTTTTATAAGTGGATGACTGTGAATGCAACAGCTCATAACTGGTTTCTAATGCAATGAGACGGATGAGCACGTTTATAAAACACTAAAACTTCCTTCAAATAATTGCCTGCGAGGTGATACACGAGTTGTGCTAGCTTTGCTTTTGCTGCATCTAACAAAAGCTTAGGTTTTCAGATTAGATACATCAACTTAGGCTATTGCAATTATTTCACAGTCCCTTAAAGTTCATGATCGTCTACTTGTTTCTTTTGACATTTTTTTCAAATGTGCTCCAACTATTTCAAGTTTGGAACTAATCTATAAATTGCAATAGTTATAGCTGACTTTGCTTGGATCATTTACAAATTTAATAACTTCATTCCACTAAGTACACTTGTGTCTGCCACCTCCGAATAGCATTATAAGACTGAGTAATTTTTTAAATTGTTAGAACTATAAGTCTATAACAGCAGTTGAAGAAGAAAAATGACTAAACACTAAGCAAAGGAATTGGTATCATTAGTTAATGGTTACAAATCATGACATTGAAATAATAAATCAAAATACATGTAACACAGATGGATATTACAGCATTTTGTCCACAACTTCACAACTGCATATATCTGTTACAAGACTGATACAATCATTGATGCGCTTAGTATGCCTGCGAGTTCGCAGGACAAACATGTCACAAGTTGTATAAAGAGACACTGAGGCAGACAGTGTGAGTTAGTTGACTCATTAGAGTTCTTACACATTGTACAAACATGATGAAACATGTTAGAGCTTATTATAAATGGCAGTAATTAATTCACTAGTACTCTGATGGCATATTGCATGAAAATGATGCAACATGTTGGATTAAGAGATAGAGGAAGTTGCAACAGACCATTTGCTGGTCTGTTGTGACTTGCATCTTTGCAGGTCATGACATGTATCAACTTGTATGTATTAACAAAGTGCTGTTGACTGTTCAATTTGAAACACTTTTATAGGGATATCGGAGTAAGCTATTGCTTTTGTTGATGGCCCAAGTAAATTAAATGACATAGATACATACTTTGAAAGGTGTGTATTTAGTATTCATGCATGTTTTACTGAAATAAAACTAACGTGCCTAATAAAACCCAGAAAAAAACAGTAAAATCCTCATTTGCTGTTTTATTTTGTAAAAAAACGATGGGTTTTCGCCACATCTGCACAGAAGGTACGGTAAATCTCAAGGTGCTGAGGTCACATGGTCCCAGCACTGATCGGGTGGCAGGGAGGAGCGTTCTCACTCTACCTGCCCGGCTCCAGAGTCCAAGGATTCACAATCTTTAGGGTGCTGGGGAAATTGCATTCCAGCACCTACTGAGGACAAGATGGAGAAGAGACAGAAAACGGGGATCCCAACGGCAAAAATATCAAGAATGAGCACAGCATGAACGAAATGGAAAAAAAAAACAGAGGAGTCGTAGAAAAACGTCGCAT
>SDVV010021232.1:0-13170 GCA_016164225.1 Gammarus roeselii
TAATTCCTTCACTAAAAGCATATTCGGTCGAGTCACAAAAAAAAACCTCCGTGACCCAAATAGAACAGAGCACTCGAGATGCGATCTAACAAATGCATTAGCCGAGTCACAAAAAAAACTCCGTTCATGGTATCTGTATGCATCAGAAACTCACTTGATCAATTTGTCTTAACATATAACTACAATGTCCAAGAAATACAACGCCTGAGTCACTAACAAATAAAATACATGCTAACCAATACATTCGATAAAAGGTTCAAAGATCTAGTCATCCTATATCTAATTCCTTCACTAAAGCATATTTGCAATCTAATTCCTTCACTAAAAGCATACATTCACTAATTATCATCTTTTTAATTCCTTCAATAAAAGCATACATTCACTAATTATCACCAATCTAATTCCTTCACTAAAAGCATACATCCTAAATCCTTCACAAATAACATACATAGAGTCACTAATTATCCAGGGCGACTTTTGTAGTCCTTTTCCAGGGCGACTTTTGTAGTCGTTTTCCAGGGCGACTTTGTAGTCCTTTTCCAGGGCGACTTTTGTACCCTTTTTCCAGGGCGATTTTTGTACCCTTTTTCCGGGGTGATTTTTGTACCCTTTTTCCAGGGCGATTTTTGTACCGCTTCTATCTACTCTCACCTCTAGAGCTACTGGTGTCATTGTGGCAGAGCGGGTGTCATGGCGGTGTCTTGTGGCATGTAACCCCTTAACTCGACGCAAGCGGGTGCCATGGCGGTGTCTTGTGGCAAGTAACCCCTTAACTCGACGCGAGTGGGTGTCATGGCGGTGTTTTGTGGCATGTAACCCCTTAACTCGACGCAAGCGGTGTCATGGCGGTGTCTAGTGGCATGTAACCCCTTAACTAGACGCAAGCGGGTGTCATGGCTGTGTTTTGTGGCATGTAACTCCTTAACTTGACGCGAGCAGGTGTCATGACGGTGTCTTGTGGCATGTAACTCCTTAACTCGACGCGAGCGGGTGTCATGGCGGTGCCTTGTTGCATGTGACCCCGTAACTCGACGCGAGCAGGTGTCATGGCGGTGTCTTGTGGCATGTAACTCCTTAACTCGACGCGAGCGGGTGTCATGGAGGTGTCTTGTTGCATGTAACCCCGTAACTCGATGAGAGCGGGTGTCACGGCGGTGTCTTGTGGTATGTAACCCCTTAACTCGACGCAAACGGGTGTCATGGCGGTGTCTAGTGGCATGTAACCCCTTTAATCAACGCGAGCGGGTGTCATGGTGGTGTTTTGTGGTATGTAACCCCTTAACTCGACGCGAGCGGGAGTCATGGCGGTGTCTTGTGGCATGTAACACCTTAACTCGACGCGAGCGGGTGTCATGGCGGTGTTTTGTGGCATGTAACCCCTTAACTCGACGCGAGCGGGTGTCATGGCGGTGTCTTGTGGCATGTAACCCATTAACTCGACGCGAGCAGGTGTCATTGCGGTGTCTTGTCGCATATAACCCCTTAACTCGACGCGAGCGGGTGTCATGGCGGTGTCTTGTGGCATGTAACCCCTTAACTCGACGCGAGCAGGTGTCATGGCGGTATGTTGCAGTATGTAATCCATCACCTCTACGGCTACAGACGTCATGCCTGTGTTCTTCAGCATTTAATCACTTACCTCTAAGGTTACAGGTGTCATTGCGGTGTTGTTTCATGAAACCCCTCACCTCTACGGCTGCAGGTGTCATGGCGGTGTGTTGCAGCATGTAACTTCTCACCTCTACAGCTACAGGTGTCATGGCGGTGTGTTGCAGCATGTAACCCCTCACCTCTACTGCTGCAGGTGTCATGGCGGTGTGTTGCAGCATGTAACTCCTCACCTCTACAGCTACAGGTGTCATGGCGGTGTGCTGCAGCATGTAACTCCTTACCTCTACAGCTACAGGTGTCATGGCGGTGTGTTGCAGCATGAAACTCCTCACCTCTACGGCTACAGGTGTCATGGCGGTTTGCTGCAGCATGTAACTCCTCACCTCTACAGGTACAGGTGTCATGGCGGTGTGCTGCATCATGTAACTCCTCACCTCTACGGCTACAGGTGTCATGGCGGTGTGTTGCAGCATGTAACTCCTCACCTCTACAGCTACAGGTGCCATGACGGTGTGTTGCAGCATGTAACTCCTCACCTCTACAGCTACAGGTGTCATGGCGGTGTGGTGCAGCATGAAACTCCTCACCTCTACGGCTACAGGTGTCATGGCGGTGTGCTGCAGCATGTAATCCACAGCCATTTCCTTTGTCCAATTGAGGGCGTGGATGCCCGTGTCAATCACCAGTCGACAGGCGCGGAACATCTCGTCTGAGTAGTGCCCGTACCTGTGGATAGAACCAGGGGGGAAATGGACAAGGACCTTAGCATTAAATGGCCACTGAAGTGAAATATCACTTACCTTTTCCTGCAGACTCGAAACACATTCAACGACGGAAAATAAATTGTTGGCTTCGAAATATTGAGGTTATTATGACATGAAATAGAGGAGATTTATAGCAAAAATATTGGATACATGTCAAATAAGCTTTATACGTAAACGCAACTACATATTAAACTTGTGTTATGTTCAATTCAAAATCCATTTATTTGAGTACCTGGCATTTTTTACAGTGAAATCTAGCCTTTTACTTTGATTTCAATGCATTAGATACGAGAAACATAAGATTCATAAAAAAAAAACTCCGGAATAAAACACACGCAAGCTTCCAACGTGCATAAACATGCCGTATACTGTATAGCAAGGGGCTGTAGCCTGAATCCTGAGGTTGACATGAAGGAGGAGAGCGAGTTGAACGGCCGAGAAGCAGAGTTGCATAACTGCATTCGGGCTCTCGTAGAAACAATATAGAACAGCTGATGTTGTTATGCAACTTTGCTTCTCAGCCCTATCAGGGCGGAGACTCGGTGAACTTACGAGTGTGCTCGAGAGGAAAAGATGAAATAGAGGAACAAATGCTGGAGAGAAGAAAAGGACAGCAATCTAGGAGAATGAGAGGATATGAGATGAAATATGAGGGTGAAGGGGAATTGGACATAGATGATTAAGGGATGAAAAAAATGAGAGCTGAGAAAATAAGCAGGAAGAGATGACCCACGTGGAGAATAACTAGAGTGGGAGAAGGCAGGGGAGGAAGAGCAGTCAGCAGTGATCGTCTAACAAAGCTATCACTCTCCTCCTCACTCTCCTTCACACTCTCTTCCACACTCTCCTTCACACTCTCTTCCACACTCTCCTTCACACTCTCCTCCACACTCTCCTCAACACTCTCCTTCACACTCTCCTTTATGCCTCGTGACAAAAGTGTTCCATTGTGTGGGTCACGGAGTCTGGTAACATAAAAACCTCCTAAAACAAATAACCTCCGATAAACCATAACCACCAACAATAATTCAATAACCAATAGCCACCAACAACCGTCCAACTACCAATATCCTCCAATAACCAATAAATAACCTCTAATAACTCTCCAATAACCAAGCACCTCCATTAACAAATAAATAACTGATTACCTCCAATAACTCTCCAATAGTCAAAAGCCTCTAATAACCGTCAAACAACGTTTCTGGGTTAATGGTAATCCGATGACCCAATGACGGGATCTCTTAACCCAATAACCCTTGAGTAACCAAATAACCCTCCTTCCTGTCCCGTGACAAACGTGTCATGCACGTGGTATGCGTCACGTATTCTAGTGACCCAAAACCCTACAGGCAATCTTTTCGGGTACCGCTCCTCAGCCAACATCAGTCGGTGCGCTGCGGCATCGGAGGGGATATCCAGAACTGATACAATGGTCATTGGAGACCATTTCTTACAGTTCGACTGCCTTTCAAATAACATTTAAAGAAGCCGAGACAAATTTAGATCTCTTTACTTTTCATTCTTGAAAGATTTGCATCATTGCCCATGATGGTACCCGCAACATTCATCATTATGAAAAGTACATCATTCTAATGATGGTGTGTGCATCATTCTGATGATGGTGTGGGCATCATTCTAGTGATAATGTGTGCATCATTCTAATGGTGGTGTGTGCATCGTTCTAATGATGTTGTGTGCACCATTCTAATGATGGTGTGTGCATCATTCTAATGATGGTGTGTGCATCATTGCCCATGATGGTGTGCGCATCATTGCCCTTGATGGTTTGTGCATCAATGCCCATGATGGTTTGTGCATCATTGCCCATGATGGTTTGTGCATCATAACTCTTGATGACATGTGCATTATTGTTCTGAAATGGGGAACTTATCCCACGAATAGCTGATTGTAGAAAAATTTTATGTGCCGATTTAATTTCAGTGAATCCAAAAAGAATTTAAGAAATATGATAGTGGACGTCTCGGCTACTTCAACCCGGAAGGTGTCTAGGAGCGCACGAGATGACGTTGCAGAGCCTGGACCAACTGCTTCTGAGGTTTGTCGAAGTCAAGATACATCTTAAATCAACACGTGTTAGAGCGTGCAACAGCTGCTGTGGGGGTACAGAAGCTGCAGCCAACTGGGAAGATGGTGGATTTCGAATGAACTAATACCCTTGAAAAACTCTCCTTGTGAATGGGAGTACCTCTCTAAGGCGTCACCGAAGAGGCCCATATCAAAGCCGACGCCCTCGGAGTAAAGACCCCAGCCTTCGACATAGTACGTGCGCATCGGAAACCTGTGGATAGAACAAATAAATGAGAGTGT
The DNA here is from genome assembly GCA_016164225.1 of Gammarus roeselii. Classification (NCBI taxonomy): domain Eukaryota; kingdom Metazoa; phylum Arthropoda; class Malacostraca; order Amphipoda; family Gammaridae; genus Gammarus; species Gammarus roeselii. The sequence continues at coordinate 4,704 of SDVV010021232.1, forward strand.
TGTTGGATTGAAAGACGTGGCCAGGGGATGAGGGTAAGGGCGGTCGTTCTCTCACCCCATGCATGGTGAAGGAACAAAATGCACGTAGCCAGGAGATGAGGGTAAGGGCAGTCGTTCTCTCACCTCCATGCATAGTGAAGGAACGAAAAGGATGTAGCCAGGGGATGAGGGTAAGGGCGGTCGTTCTCTCACCCCATGCATAGTGAAGGAACAAAATGCACGTAGCCAGGAGATGAGGGTAAGGGCTGTCGTTCTCTCACCCCCATGCATAGTGAAGGAACGAAAAGGATGTAGCCAGGGGATGAGGGTAAGGGCGGTCGTTCCCTCACCCCCATGCATAGTGAAGGAACGAAAAGGATGTAGCCAGGGATGAGGGTAAGGGCGGTCGTTCTCTCACCCCCATGCATAGTGAAGGAACGAAAAGGATGTACCCAGGGGATGAGAGTAAGGACGGTCGTTCTCTCACCCTCATGCATAGTGAAGGAACGAAAGGGATGTAGCCAGAGGATGAGGGTAAGGACGGTCGTTCTCTCACCCCGATGCATAGTGAATGAACGAAAAGGACGTAACCAAGGGATGAGGGTAAGGGCGGTCGTTCTCTCCCCTCATGCATAGTGGAGGAACGAAAAGGACGTAGCCATGGGACAAGGGTAATGGGGGTCGTTCTCTCACCCCCATGCATAGTGAAGGAACAAAAAAGACGTAGCCAGGGGACGAGGGTAATGGGGGTCGTTCTCTCACCCCCATGCATAGTGAAGGAACGAAAAGTAAGGATTAAAACAAATTTAAAAAAAAAACAGTTCCGCCTCTCCCATTTCTGGATATTCTTACTACGCGAAGGTTGTATATAAATTCATTAATGGTGTACCATCATAGTAAGTAACTGGATTTCTGCTGATGTTTCATATCATTCACTGTACCACCTAGGAACAATCGGAAAGAAAGAACCTTATATAAATTCATCAATGGTGCTTCATCTTAATAAATACTTGGATTCAGGCTGACGTTTCATGCATTCACTGTACCACCTAGGAATAATCTGAAGAAGAGAACCACATTGAATAACGTCTCCTGTCGTATTACGGTGATAGCGATTGCCCATGTCTCCACGCGTCATACCCGGAGATGAGCCCTAGCACCACACAGGGCGACACATTGTGCTTACCACGTATATCAAGTAACAATCCGTAGCAACAGCAATCCACGTATTTTACGATCGAAGAATATATTGCTAACTATGTATATATTGCTAACCCCGTATACATTGCTAACTACGCATATATTGCTAACTACCGCATATATTGCTAAGTGCATAAATATTGTTAACTAAGTTCATCTTGCTAATTACGTATATATTGCTAACTACGTTTATATTTCTAACTACGTATATATTGCCAAAGACGTATATAATGCTAACTACGTAAATATTGCTGACTACGTATATATTGCTAAATACGCATGCATTGATAGCTATGCATATATTGATAACTACGCATATATTTCTAACTCTGTATATATTGCTAATTACGTATATATTGCTAACTGATGGTTTCGATTACTTCTTGGAGAATTTTCCCTGCTTTTCGAACCAATTTCAAAGACCAATTAAGGAAATCAATCGTCTACAATAAACTGATCGAATTGAGTGGCAATAGTATCTCGTAACTAGGCCCTGAAATAGATCTAGGCAAAGTTTCTATCATTACTAAATGAAGTATTTAGCAAGACGTTCCACAGCATACTGTTCTTTATGGAATTTCTTGTTTTCTCTTCGGACGATCTACGAGTAAATAATAGCATTCATTAATTATTGCTAATTTATAAATGCTTATTTGAGAAGAGTGAGCATCTGTTAGCAGTCACATACATAATTTTTGTCTCCCCTATAATTTCGTATTATATTAATCGATCCTTAAACGTTGTTTGGTCTTGTATGAGTGACCAGTAAACATTGCATTGCAAACATCGATTTATTTGAAAAGATTTTTAGTATTATTATTGGTGATAATCGAATTACAATTATCTTCACTAAAATTGCATGTGTATAGTGTCAAATTAAACGACATCTTGTCAAATCATTATACCCATATGCTGCACCACTGTTGCGGACTCGAGGTCGTTGTTATTCAGACCCCTAGAATCATCATCAGATCCCATGAATCATCTGCTGCTTTACCAATGCGGACTCCGGGTCGTTGTTATTCAGACACTAAGTCTCATTGAGCCGGTGACAGCAAATTTTTAAATATGTTGATTAGGTTAGCTTAGCGTCAATATTATTATGCCGAAATATTGTGAGGCATTACCAAGGACAAAAAATTAAAAAAACTACACCAACACGCGCAGGTTCTCACTAAACTTTTTATTTTGAGTCCGTCAGTCGGAGGCCGGTCCGTTCGCTAGATGGCAGCACCGGCTGCCAAACTAAATTAAAGACAATCTTCCTTTGCACTCATCCGTAACCAAGATGCAAAATTTCCTCTCATTTGAAATACCACTATGGTTAAATAAATCCCACTACGGATTAATTAATTAGTGAACAATAGTAGATCTATCCCTCAGAGGGCGCTTCAATTCGAACGAATAAAAGAACTCATGCCTGCACGTCTTGGTGTAGTTCGGTGTCTTTGTCATTACAGTATTACCGGTTGGATTAAATTCAAGACCCTTGGCGGGAAAATATTGTAGAAGCGATTCCAATAAAAAGGAATTATCCACATCAACGGAAATATAAGTGAAAATAACATTTCTATATAAGATTTTGAATGAACCTTATGGTAGGTGGAATTATGGGTTCCTCAGCTATGTATAGTATAGTGATAGACATTATGAAATCAATGAGTGTCAGACAGAATAAAATTTCTTGGTGGTAGCCTGAATGAAATTTCAAGGCGATATACGAAATAAATAAATAAACTCGGCGACTGAGTGTGAAATCCCAAAGCGATAGAGAGAATTAAATTCCTAGGCGGTTGACAATAAAATCCCAAGGCGATAGGCAGAAAAAATCCCCAACGGCTACGTGCCCGCTAAAGGGTAACAGTATGTTATATCCTATTCAGATCGTCTCCCCAATTCCCACCAAAAAAGAATGTATCATAGATACGCTGTTTTGTTATTTCATCCTGAATTGCTGTAGAGTGGTGTGCCTCAGTGGTGTCCTGCACTGCATCCAAGCCTGCGAACTACTGAACCCCCGCAGAACACAGGGAAACTATAGCATTCAGTGTCCTAGATTACAATTGTGTGTCCACTCTGTCTAGTGTACCTGACTGCAATGCCAGACTGTGGGGCTGCATGTTTTGAGGTCAAGCGCTTGTAAGACAGTGCGGTGTAGAGGGCTGGGAAACCTCTATGACCGCCCGATCTTCCCACGCTACCACGTCATAGAATATGGATTTACGTTGATACTTGTTCTATATTGATCGCATCACCCCCGCTTGACCTGGAGGGTGCCCTGGCGTAGTTCCTGTCGTCCATGACCCTCCTGAAGAAGGGCATCTCGCTTGACTCAAGAGCGTGGGAGCCCTGTAGGTGGTGGCCGGGATTGCCCTCGTGTAGGGACAGGGTCAGCATCTCATACTTGGGTCTGAAATGATAGGCAATTTTGGAAGCGATAGAAGACAACAACAGGATCATTGACCCAAATGAGGCCACATCTTGTTGAACGAGAGAGTAGGTTCGGAGTTAGAATGTCTAATGATGTATGATAAGCATAGCGATTTATTCAACCTATACTTGTGTTATGTTGAGTTAAAATGTGTAACCTGTATGTGGAAACTCACGGTACCCTCTCCCTCACTCTTTGTCGTTCACTGTACCCATGACCTCACTCATTGTACCCTCACCCTCACTCATCATACACTGTACCCTCACCCTCACTCATCATTCACTGTACCCTCACCCTCACTCATCATTCTCTGTACCCTCACCCTCACTCATCATTCACTGTACCCACACCCTCACTCATCATTCGCTGTTCCCTCACCCCAACTCATCCTTCACTGTACCTTCATCCTCACTCATCATTCACTGTACCCTAACCCTCACTCATCATTCACTGTACCCTCACCCTCACTCACTATTCATTGATCCCTAACCCTCACTCATCATTCACTGTACCCTCACCCTTACTCATAATTCACTGTACCCTCACCCTCACTCATCCTTCACTGTACCTTCACCCTCACTCCCTATTCACTGTACCCTAACCCTCACTCATCATTCACTGTAACCTCACCCTCACTCATCATTCACTGTACCCTCACCCTCACTCATCATTCACTGTACCCTCACCCTCACTCGTCATTCCCTGTGCCCTCACCCTCACTCATCATTCACTGTACCCTCACCCTCACTCATCATTCACTGTTCCCTCACCCTCACTCACTATTCACTGTACCCTAACCCTCACTCATCATTCACTGTACCCTCACCCTCACTCATCATTCACTGTACCCTCACCCTCACTCATTATTCACTGTACCCCCACCCTCACACAACATTCACTGTACCCTCTCTCATCACTCTTTGTTCACAGCACAACCATTGCTATCCCACACTTAGGAAGATGATATGTACGCCCGACTTATAGAATGCCTATTTCCCGTGTGCTTTCCGATATTGCACGTAATATTAGCACCACATCCCCCATGTTCTTCCTCACTGAGCGTGCGGGTCGTAGGTGTTGACGTAGAATATCCCCGGTCTGGACCCGTCGTAGGAACCCGCTAGGTAGAAGGCCACGGGGCTGTCGGGAGAGGGGTCCTCCACCAAGCTAAGTGTGGAGGGATTGTTAGGTGAAAAGACCTGGCAGCCGCTGAGTTAGTCTCAAAGACGCTTTGAGCATATTTTCCTTGATTGTACACAACTAATGAGACATTCGAGCTGACCAAGAGTGTTTGTGGTCGTTAAAAACACTTTCTGTAACAAGAATTTGGGCAATTAAATCAAGGGATTAGTCCTTGTGACCTTTATTTTATTATTTATTCATAATCAGTCACTACCTTATTACTATTCTGTAGAGACAGATCAGGCAATGGCCGGTCAATGAATTGAGAGCACGTTAACAAAATTATAATTGCTCACAGTAACCGTATTGGTACTATGACACTGTTTATGTTATAGCGACATTGTTTTATATTAGTGTCAATAGTTTTGTCATGGTAACTAAAGACGTTCTTAATGTTATCGATTTAGCTATTACAGTGACTGTTCAGTAAGAGATACTGTATTCTATATATTGATAATATCTCATAGCCAAATAAACGTTAGAATTTATCAGCTCTGTCGATATTCCTCCATAATTTTAAGACTCTTAAATAAAATCGTAACAAAAATCAGAACCGAATTAACTAACCTTTTATCGGGTTGAGGGGCTCACCAAAAATAAATAAAACACTCTGACCATGGAAAGGAAGAAATCCTAAACGAGCCACTTTCCCGTCGATGGGTTACATTGTGATTTTTTTTCAAATTAACTCAGCAGTAGGTATATTATTGTTTTTGCATGGTAGGAATACTCATACTCACATGATCTCCGCCTCCGGGATGTCTTTGAAGGCGAGGGGGAGGGCAGGGATGGCAATGTTGTATACGATGTTTTGGAAGGCGTCCATGAGCTCGGAGGCTGTGTCGTAAAAGTTGTTGGGGTCCTCTTTGATCAGTTGAGAGAACTCTTGGGTGGTCAGGTTACTATATCCCAACTCTGTGACGATCTTGGGGTAGAGATTAAGTTTTTGAGTGGTCAGATTGTTGAGTAGTAACCCAACTTAACAAAAATCTGGGGGGTACAAATTAGGGCATTGGGTTGGTCAGATTGATGGGTAGTAACCCTACTCAGCAGTAATCTTGAGGGAGGGATCAAGATTTTGGGTCTGATTGTTGGGTAGTAATCCAACTCATAAAACAGTCATGGGGAGAAGAGATCATGGTTTTGGGTGATCAAGTTGTTCGGTAGAAACCCAACTGAATAATGATCTTGGAGTAAATATTAAGCTTTTGGGTGGTCCGGTTGTTGGGTAGTAACCCAATTCAGCAGAGATCTTGGGGTAAATATTAAACTTTTGGGTAGTTCGATTGTTGGGTACTAACCCATCTCAACAACGATTTTGGGGTAAGTATTAAGCTCTTAGTGCTCCGTTTGTTGGGTTGTAACCCAACTCAACAACGATCTTGGAAGAAAAGAGCAAGGTTTTGGCTGGTCAGGTTGTTGGGTAGTAACCCGACTCAAAAACTATTTTCTGGGTGAATTGGAAGGTCTTGGGTGGTTAGGTTGTTGGCCAGTTACCCAACTCAAAACTCTCTTGGTGTAAATATTAAAGTTTTGGGGGGTCAGGTTGTTCATGCGACCTGGGGAAAAATGTTATGTCAGCAGGTCATGCGACCTGGGGATAAATGTTATGTCAGCAGGTCATGCGACCTGGGGATAAATGTTATGTCAGCAGGTCATGCGACCTGGGGATAAATGTTATGTCAGCAGGTCATCCAACCTGGGGAAAAAATGTTATGTCAGCAGGTCATGCGATCTGGGGATAAATGTTATGTCAGCAGGCCATGCGACCTGGGGATAAATGTTATTTCAGCAGGTCATGCGACCTGGGAATAAATGTTTTGTCAGCAGGTCATGCGACCTAGGGAAGCAGTTTTCTCATCGAACAGCTATATATTTTTTGACACAGCTGCATTGCATAATTGAGTAGAATCCTTTCACGTAGAGGGATGGAATGACTGGTCGGCAGAAGCTGATATGCATATAGTTGACCTAGTCATATTAATTTGTTCATCATAAGAACGTAAAATGTGTTAGCAAGGACCGAGCGGGATATGTAGCATCATCGCAGTCATCATGCAATAACTGACATTGTGTCTTGCATCATTTCATCGTAAAATGAGAAATAGTTCAACCAAAATACAATAAAAGACACAAAGAATAATGCCTCTGGTTATCATTTTCAAATCCTCTCCCACTCACCCCCAGCATGAGTGCATCAATGCGGTCCACCTCTTCCAGCCCCTTGGTGTGGATCTCCTCGGGAGTGGAGTTGTCCCCGGTGTGGAATCTACCACCGTAGACGGTGGGGATGAGGCAGTGGCCAAGACAGAGTAAGAGTTAAATCTTTCAAAGTTTCATGAATGATTCTAATATATATTCGCAGGACTACCTTAAAGCCAAGTACCCCGTCAAAAACACTGTTAAAATGTTGAAACATGCGACATAATGATGCAGTAAAAATGTGAGAACGAGTGAGCTAACGGATTTCGAGTAGCATCCCGCAAGTAGGCGGGATGTCGCGTCATAAACTGTTTTTGTGAGCCAATTTGTCCATTGTTTGAGTTTTCTGATCATGCCGTCACTTTTATTCAATCGCACATTTTAAAAAAATATGTCATGAGAAACACGTAACCTCATGTTTCGCCGTATGATTGCACTACTGCGCGGATGCCATTCCTGGAAACAATTTTGATTTGGGTGCAATCCGTCTTCAACCGAATACGTGGCTTCGTCTGTCATTAAAAATGATTGACAACAAAATGGCAGCATTTGAAAATTACCAACTGGTTCCTCGATAATCGCTGCACCAGTTAACTGTTCCTAGTCGATAATCGCTGCACCAGTTAACTGTTCCTAGTCGATAATCGCTGCACCAGTTAACTGTTCCTAGTCGATAATCGCTGCACCAGTTAACTGTTCCTAGTCGATAATCGCTGCACCAGTTAACTGTTCTAAGTCGAGGCCAATAGATCGCAGAGCGTTCGGAGGAGTGGTTACTATTCAACGGAGTTGTTAGCATCCAACGACGGCAGATGCCGCCACATCTTAACCTACCTAACATCAAATACTCGTCAATATAAAGCAGCGAAAGGAAGTGAGAAAATGTCTTTCAGCCTCGTAACTTACAATGGTTGAACAAATGTATCGACATGATAAAAAGAGTGCAATGGAAGTTGGATTTTAAGAAAAACGCTTTGTGACGTCATAAAGCGTCAACTTCAAGAGTTGAACCTCTGTGATCCAGAAGCCGTCATTCCAATAGCTGTTAAATTTTCACTTTAACTATGTTTCCAACACTTGCATTGAAACATGCGTGTTGTGACGGGTTATCAGGGCTTTATTATTAATCAATATGTACCTATATCGTAAGGCAGCGGTTACATTTAATTATATCACAATTACTTGTAAGTCGTAGTAAACATAAAGGTGATTCAAAATTAATTTACAGAACAGTGATTTAAAGGACGATTGTGGGCTATGCCGCACCACGTATATCAGAAGAGGAGACGTCGAGCGTTCACGGCAACACACACCTCGCTATAGTATGTGGGTCACTCAGGTAACACACACTTCGCTCTAGTATGTGGGTCACTCAGGTAACACACCGCTCGCTATAGTATGTGGGTCACTCAGGTAACACACCGCTCGCTATAGTATGTGGGTCACTCAGGTAACACACCGCTCGCTATAGTA
>SDVV010021233.1:0-13169 GCA_016164225.1 Gammarus roeselii
CTATTAATATAAATATAAATATAAATATATACACATAAAACAATTCTTCAAATCGAATTTCCATAGTTATGAGCTTTTGAGCTAATATATCAACTAACATCGTTGTCACCTGCTCCATCATTTACAATAGCGTGTCAATGACTCCATGACTATCTAGACTCCTCGACCTTTAATCATGCTGCGACATGTAGTCCGATTAACTGTCGCAGAATGGCACTGATCTATGTCCCAATAAATGGAGAACGTCACCATTTCCAAATGGTGAAATATGCAATACTCTGCTCGTGGTTTCTATTAGAAATGTAGTTTCGCAAGAAGAGTCCTCCTCTATATAGATGAAGCCATTCAACTGCTGAATAATGTCAGGAGAAGCTTCCCGGGAAGTGTATTTTTTTAAATTTAAAGCCTATTAGAATATTGTGAACAGCGATAATACTAGCATATGAGCGTGGACTGAAATTAGATGACAGAGGCTGTTCTGGAAATGATCTAACTGAAAAGCTCTAATAAAACACACACTGTTAAGCGTGTTATCTGATTTTTCCATTTATTGAACACCGTAATATTGGAAGTTTCTAGCATGTCAAAATAGAACCTACTTCCCATCCAGAATTATAACCTACAATATTCATAACTAAAATGAAAAGCTGCTATTTTACAATGGGGCTACAACTAAGAGTTTTTATAGGCACAAATTAAGATGAGTGATCGAGTTGGGAATCACAATAGGGTGGGTTCTAGATGTATAAAACTTTATTTGGGTTTTGAATATAGAAGTATGGCACTTGTTGATCTGGCTATTTAATGTGTTCGGCACCAAATTGCTATCATCCTATCAAAATTCACATGCGGTCAAAGCTGCTTGATAATATTGCAAACACATATTACTTGTCTTCAAAATAGAAAAATTAAATCGTTATACACACAGTCAGACGAAGTGGGTACATATTATGCATCTACTAATAAACACTCACTCAAGTGGGCTACAAGCTGAGAACACCTCGAAGGTGTTCTCAAGCTGAGAACACCTTCCAGCGTGTAATAAGTACACACTTTATTTGTACCCTTCTGTAAATTAATTTCTATCATACACGTCCGATGTCAGAATACGTGTTTATTTATTATCAATCAGACAATGAAAGTGCAACTAGTTGTTGTTCTAAAATGTATTCATTCACCGCCGAGTCACGCAAGGTAGGTACAATCAAGACATGTTACTAATACAAACACGTCAAGTGAGCTACAAAGAGAATAACCAGATTACTCATGTCTGGGTACTATGTATGTTCATCGGTGTTTTTGCCGCCCTGAGGCAAGCGACGGTCATTAGAGTTGGACTGGTGAAGTTAATGTGGTTTCGAGCTGTAATAAAGCTGGGGTGGTTCGAGCAGGGGAAAGACGACATAGTTTATGTATGAAACAAAACATCGTGTTCAACGTCTCATTCAAAACACTACTTATCGTACTTCACTGTGTCCTTTGAAGTGCGTCGACTATCACACGCCTGCATTAAATTAGTTATAGACATCATTCATTAGGGTCATTATGAAAACTTACTTCACATTAAGGTATTCATTATTCGGTCTTTGAATAATTACGTAACCGAAACTGTGGCATAACCGTTAAGTGCAATAGATAAATGTGTTTCCCATCGGTAATCAATACAACATTTCGTATTATAATTTGTCAACCTCTTAATTAAGTTCATTCAACTGAACTTTGGTTCGCTTTAGAATTTGATCAAATGCTTATTGATCGATTATTTGTAGGTAATATTTTTATATGAGCGCAACAAGAAATATTTACGAGGCTTCGCGAAAAACGTAAATCAACTTTCCATTCTAGCAAATAAAAATGTTCCTGAAAATTTGCTTCCCAGCATACTTGTAAAGCAACTTACCAACTAATTCCAACTAGCACATTTCTAACTCCCTACATTCAGCTTATAAAGCAATAAAAACATACGGTCTTACGGACTTAGAAAGATAATTTATTGGAGCGAGACATTTGTGAATTCTCTCTTAGTTAATTAGACGTCAGTGTCAATCTTCAGAAGTTGCGCAAATGTCTTAAGAAAAAAAAAACTGCTGCTGAGGAAAAAATAGGAACGACTTTTGCATGACTGATCTGTGAAAGGTAAAGCTCTCTAATAAAGACCAATTTATTATGGACCAGTTAATATTTGTTCGCCAAGCGAACAACAATATCTTGCATTGGTGGAATTGAAATGACACACAAGTTAGAAACCTGTTTAATAAATAGAAATGAATAGCGAGAGAAACAAAAATTTGCAGGAAAAGTATACATGAAAATTATGTACACAAGAATGTTCATGTATTCATCAATGATAATTGAATTTCGTTCACAACTTTTTTTTTTACAATCATGTAAATTCCCAGGTTGATTCAGGATGACCGAATGTTTTCTTTAAATGGGCTGTCACATTAACAAAAATGGCTTCTAAATGTATGCAAGTATTTAACCATTGGTAATTTTACCGCAATGTTATTTCATTTTCTCACGGGGACCGTAATCGGCATTTATTTCTGACATTAACAAGAAAGTCGTTACACTCTTACACTTTTCCATCAAGATGCTGTGTCAGTTTGCCCTCAATGGAAGGTGTTCGGGAGGGGGATAAGCTGGAAGAGCGACCGTCTGTGATGCAAATGAAACTTTGAAGTTCAAGAAAAAACGAACACGGATTTTGTAGGACGAGGACACTTTATGGTGCTGAAGTTTTCGAAATAATTCGGCGTGTTGAAGGAAATATACAGTCCAGTCTGGACAACCTCTTTTGGAAATCTGCAATGATATTACAGAAGCATTTTTGTGTATATCATGAAACGTTATTCGACGAAAAAAATGTAAAGCTTGCATGCGGGCTTTTGAAAAGTGGCTACATTGCTTAATAAATCCATTTTTTTTTAAAGTGCGGTGACATTAATATGTGATCCATTCTTTTTCTTTAATTGACTCACGTTCGGGTTCATCGAAACCATGATTACTGTTAATAGACACGGAGGTCGGTCGATTTTTAACTGCAACTGTTCTGATTCACCCATTCCGGTCGTGGACACTTTGTAACTGGAATACGATTGAAATACTTTTTATTCATTGACTGCTAGGGGATTCGATTTATTTCTAGAAGCTCATTTTCATCAAATATGAAAAGGAATTGAGTGCTACGAATACTAAACTATAGGAAATGATTTCTTAAAAAAAACGTATTAAAGGGGGAACAAAAAGTCATCATATTTTGTGCTGTTTTATACCATTTACATATTGGAGGCAGAGCATCTTGCGATGCGTTATACAGGTTTAATAGCTCTGAAAAGAATTCTGATATAGAATATTTTTTTTACTGAATTAAACCTTGGTCGAATTTCTTGCGACATCAACAACATATTTTTCCAACACGATACTCATATTCCGAGCGGAAAGTTAATTCTCTGGGTTATATTTTATTATATCTGATACTTTACTCTCCTAGTCTGAAAATCTGTTGAGGCGGGAGGCCTAAAAGTACTCTAGTAGACAAGGAATAGTACATATCGTGTATAATGGTTTGATGCCTGGCAAATTGTAACGGTCGATGGGTACTGAAAATATTAGTCGTCATTGCCTAGAAATAAGTGCCCGCAGCTAAAACAAGAAACACATAGCAAAAATTTTGCAACATCGATATTATTGAACTGTATAATGCGGGGTTACATCAGCGTATATGTCCAAATAGATTATCCGTTGTGAATGTGTAAAACGTACAGTTCTACAACCATAGCCTGATATACTGTATGAACAGTGCAATATTTAATTAAATGTATATTGATCAATGGAATATGAAAAGCTTGGTTCGTTCTCACCGTATAATGAACAGTTGTCCCAATAACAGATAAAAAACAAATTGTGAGCAAAGTAGAAAACTTTTGATCGCCATGTCAACACATGTCACCGTTATTCCCTGCCGAATGAATTTAATTATTCCTCCTTGTCTGCATATCCATCTCACGTAACTCTACCAATTTGTTCCTATTGTATACCCTCCCTCATCTGAGCATTTCAAATCTCTAGTTAGTCCCGCCACATCCTTGCGACTGACACAATGGTGCATTTAGTGCCTGACGGCTTTTCAGAGCAATAATGTTTTCATCTAAACAGACGACAACCAACGTTCTATACTTTTCTGTCCCAACTCTTCCGTAATCACCAGAGAGAGAATGACTAAGCTCATGCAATCATGTTTCAACACCGCTGGCAGTGTTGCAATCATGTTTCAACACCGCTGGCAGTGTTGCCTGCGAAGCCGTGCATTTAACGCAATGTTGTGCTGGTCTCAAGAGAATCTTATTTCTCAACTACTGCCATTCCTTCTCTCAAAGTTGCTCAAGCTGACAAAGTTTGGGAAATGTTGTCATTAGTTTCGGCTTCACTGGAATTGCAATTAACATAAATTGGGCCGTTTAGTGTTGTTCTCGGTCGTCAAAAGAGGACGACTGAGTTTGAGTTTAGCCTGCATTGTTTCCATGGTGCACTTTGACAGAGGCTCATGTAGGGTCTCCTCGGCAAGTTTCATTATAGCTGAGTGAGAGTTATTATGAATGTGTGCAAGCCATATCCATATCAATGCAACTTTCGATGACACCTACATTTTTTTGCATATAGCATTATTTTTGCATATAGAACATCACGCAAAATGATTGCATTCGATGACGTTGGATAAAATATCTGAAAATATATATTGGTATGTGCAACTGTTTTTCTTTAAATTGAAACCAACTCACTTGGACAACAAATGATTTTTTTTATTTCTGCACTCCCTGAACTGGATGTAATTTGTTTAGTCTTTTGGCACTTTTGTCTCCACGATTTTAGCAATTTGAGGTGCAACGATGCTTGTTTAAAAATAGTTTTTTGGGTAGACGTTGCCTCGTAAATGTTTCTTTTCTTTAATGCCTATTCTTTACATTAATGGGACTACTTAATAAAACTTGGTAAGCAGGTTCCTAATAAAATTTGTAAGTTATCTGAGAAAAATTAGTATATTCAAATTTTTGCAACAGCTTAAATCATTTGTGACACATTTACGTTTGAAAATGTTTAAAAAATCACTGGTGTATGCAGCGCAATGACCTAGTCATATTCAGTCATATTGTAGTCATATTGTTTGAGTAATGCTCTGACTGATTCACTTTTCGTTTCACAGCATTGCTTACATTAGTTGTATCATGAACTGTTGGAATCGTTTTTGTATTGGTACTGCATTCATTGCTATTTTCAGTGAATTATTGTACAGTATAAACGGTCGGTTAGGTTACAATTGAGTGGAGCTGAGTATTTTGAATAGTAGTTGATTCCTAGGAATTTCAGTGAGGCTGACATTGTTGCTGCGGGTGTTAATGAACGGATGCTTATTATGGAAGGGATTTTTTTACATGTCATTTCGAAGGTGAGGCGTAATACCATGAGCCACTGGTGTTTATGGAAGTAAAGAAAGCGCCGGTTTAGTGTGAGGATGTTAAAGTGGGATTTGAGAATGGTCGAGAAAAGGTTTTCTAATTGGTGATACGGTTGTGGAGTCACGGTATCTTTCGAATACCATTTACGACATGATACATAAAAATAATATGTTAATGCCGACAACATTTATCTGTTTGTGCAAAAAGATCAAACACTTTCTCGAAAGTTAAAACCTAAACGAAAGGTAACCAGATATCGCCACAAATAACGAAACAAGAATATCTGACATTATCGGCTCTACGTCGCTACAACAAAAAGTGTAACCCTTTGTGCCCGACCGCTTCACATTACTTTATTTTGCTGTGTCAGCTAGTCTACAAAACACAACAGAAACGATCAAACATTATGTCGTCAATAATCATGTTGTCATAGACCACTGGGAAATCAATTTATGTGGCATTGTAAAAATACATCTAAAAAATTGAGAGAGTGTGGGGAAAAGACTGCGTCTGAGTGGAACGCGGTTTGTGCACAACCGGCCTCCATGAAGTTTTAGCTATTATTTGAATACATTTCGGTTAACGGAGCTGTGATATTTCGCTTCGATTGATCTCTGATGCGTATCTTTAGGGAAATTCTGCTTTATATACTTCAATCTCTTTCATACCATTTGTTCACATAAATATTTTGAAGCTCATTGAAACATGATTTGTGTTGGACATTTTTCACGAGAAAACTATGGCGTTCCATTTGGTTCAGAGTATACTGCTGATGTGAACTTGATCTTCGTCGCTTCAGAAAGTAGGTTTTCACAAATAAATAAATTTTGAAGTAGTTACTGAAACAAAGAAACCATTCAATTGGAATACGAGTCATGTTCCCATCAAGAGACCCCAATAAATGTTAGGTGGAGCAGGCCGTTAGGCCTAACCTCGAGCCCCGGCTAACACTGATTTGTCGGATCAGTGCATATATTGAACCCCTGTATGTGAGTAAATGAGATATATTGGATTTTTCAATAATTAATTTGTGTACTATCGTACTAGTGAGTGCCAACTAAAAGGAATACAGAATATGCGGATGGTGTAATCGAGGAGGTGCGGTGTGGCGTTATGGGAGGTAAGGGTGTGGCGTGTGGCGTTATGTAGGTGCTGTGTGGCGGCGTTACGGGAGGTGAAGGGAGGAGGTGCGGTGTGGCGTTATGGGAGGTAAAGGAAGGAGGTGCGGTGTGGCGTTATGGAAGGTAATGTGTGTGGCGGTGTGGATTTATGGGAGGTAAAAGGTGTGTAATCAGATATTCACGCAGCAGATCAGATACTATCAGTTTTAAAGATAGAGATATTATTTTAATTTTGCTTTTTATTTAAACTTCTTTTAAATTTTATTGCATGTAGTTAGGTAAGTATTTATAGTTGTATGTTTACAGTCAAACGTCTGGAGAAAATGCAAAGGTATAAATCCATACTAGAAATCTATGAATCTCGGTGCAGCGATGTCGAAAACAGACCTCCAAATTAAGAATAAGGTCTCTATCTTTGTAACCGATAGTACCAATCGAAAAAAAAAACGAGTTCTGGCCCATCACAGATTTAGTGAAAGCCAACGATACCGTCGACAGTGGTGTGATGTGGAAAGTGTTCCGTGTATAAGGAGTTGGCGAGTGACGTTGAAATCACGATAGACTGACGAGGAATTTGCTCGTCGTAATCAGGTTCGCTGTATCACCAAAGGGTATACCAAAGGGTATACCAAAGGGTATACCAAAGGGTATACCAAAGGGTATACCAGACTTTACAGGCAAATAGCCTGATATTCCATCTAAGGTGTAATTTAAGACTCAGTCTTGCTTATTCTGTCCGGATCCGGGCATGACCAATTTTTATGGGTTGAGTAGCACTAGTTCTCTCCACAGTGGGATTGAAATAACCATAAAATGATTAAATTTTGTAGTTAGTAAGGATAAAAGAAGTGCGGACAATCATGACCGCGAATCATCAAGATGTAATTATTTGTCGCGTACAAATGGTTCATACTGTGAAAAAAAAAATCTACATGATATTGACTTTATTTCCTCCCCTCCTTCAATATAGAAAACAACGTGGTTCAGGCTGAGTGACTCGTTATGTTTTCTTTCAAATTTAAATGTACATTTTTTGCGTTTCCCAACCTGTCGCATAAGCCGTCATATTTCAAGTGATAGCAGCTCCATTTGTTCATGTCGTTGTTTGTTTGTCCTTGTCATCTTTTATGGAATGACATTTGCAGCCCAGTGTTACGTCCGTTCCATCCTGTTGGTGTGCCCACTCAGGGGTAGGGAATAAAATGGAATTGCAAATTCATGTGATGTCCCACGAGGATTGAGGACATCAAAGCATAATAACTATAAACTTGCACAGACAACTTTTTTTAGGTCATGAATTTATTGGTGGAAGTTATAGCATCCTTTCGATTTATTCGTTAAAGATAGTTGGTTATTAATATCGCTTAAAACTTTTATTCTGCCCAGGATAAGCATGAAATTGGGAGACCTTGCCTGGAAGATATTATCGAAGTTGTTGACCGTGCAAAAAGCATGAACACGCAAGTCCCATTTGTCGACCTAACCTGATGATTTATAGAATTGATGTTATGCTCTCGAATATGCGCAAGGGTAATACATATGACTCATCTAAAAGTCGTTCAAGTTGAAGGTTCACGAAGAGGTTGACTTATTTGACGGGTTGGAGGCACTGCTTAATGGTGAGACGTATCACGGGGCAGTGGGAGTGGAGCCGGTTTCCGGTGTTCATTCTTAAAATCTGTTGTCATTCGTGCCATAACAAAACTGGATAAATAAAGGATTGATGAAGGCGTATCGGTGGTAGGTTATCATTGGTAGGCATGATTGTTCGACAAAAAGAAATCCATTAAATTTTTTATATAGTAGATTTTACGTAATTTTCTGTGAAATTTTTTTGCCTTCACATCCACTATTGAAATAAACTACTACACCATTACTATTATTCAACGTAGAATTTTCGCTTTCAGTTGGATTGCGTAACTACATACATAGATTGCAGTTTAATATAAACATTGAGCAATTCCGACGTATTTACCGGTTTCAGAATTACGTTTCAGAAGCAGAAATTACTCTTTTTGATTACCTTTTCAGCGGGTCAAAATGTGTGTACAAGCGGCTGCGGGTACATGTAAAAAGAAAATGAATTGGTTTGACTATCCCACATAAAACTGACGGTGTAAAATTTATGTCATCAATAGCTTGATCATGATGAATTTATCCTACACATTAGACGAGCAATTTTAAATACTTTCTCAGACTCTTTTGTTATGTCACTAATGCATCATGATGAGCTCCCCTCAGCGGGCTCATAGCCTGTGTTGCCAAGACCTTATTGCTGCAGCCTCGGATTCGCTCCCCTGGTTTCAAGCTGGCCTCTGTGGCCATGGGTTGCTGCTGCCTTGAATGTGCTACCCTGTTCTCAGTCTCTTAGCCTCTGTTGCCATGTGTTGCTTCTTTATTGGATGCACTACCCTGTCCTCAGTCTCTCGGCTTCTGTTGTCATGTGTTGCTGCTGTATTGGATGTGCTACCCTGTCATCAGTCTCTCAGCCTCTGTTGTCATGTGTTGCTGCTGTATTGGATGCGCTACCTTGTCCTCAGTCTCTCATCGTCTGTTGTCATGTGTTGCTGCTGTATTGGATGTGCTACCCTGTCCTCAGTTTCTCAGCCTCTGTTGTCATGTGTTGCTGCTGTATTGGATGTGCTGCCCTGTACTCAGTCTCTCAGCCTCTGTTGTCATGTGTTGCTCCTGTATTGGATGCGCTAACCTGTCCTCAGTCTCTCAGCCTCTGTTGTCATGTGTTGCTGCTGTATTGGATGCGCTACCTTGTCCTCAGTCTCTCATCGTCTGTTGTCATGTGTTGCTGCTGTATTGGATGTGATACCCTGTCCTCAGTTTCTCAGCCTCTGTTATCATGTGTTTCTGCTGTATTGGATGTGCTACCCTGTCCTCAGTCTCTCAGCCTCTGTTGTCATGTGTTGCTGCTGTATTGGATGTGCTACCCTGTCCTCAGTCTCTCAGCCTCTGTTGTCATGTGTTGCTGCTGTATTGGATGCGCTACCCTGTCCTCAGTCTCTCAGCCTCTGTTGTCATGTGTTGCTGCTGTATTGGATGCGCTACCCTGTCCTCAGTTTCTCATCGTCTGTTGTCATGTGTTTCTGCTGTATTGGATGTTCTACCCTATCCTCAGTCTCTCAGCCTTTGTAGCCATGGGTTGCTGCTGCCTCGTATGTGCGTCCCTGCCCTCCCTTTCTCATCGTCTGGTGTCATGGGTTGCTGCGGCATCGGATCTGCTTTCATGTTCTCACTCCCAGCGTCTGTGTAATTGGATTCTGCAGCCCAGTGTGTGCTCTCAAGGCCCCATGCTGAGCCTCTGTTGCCATGTGTTACTTATGCATCGGATGAGCTTCCTTGTCCCTGTTGTAATTGGATGCTGCTGCCTTGGGTACGCTCTTCAGGCGTCTCCCTCGGCTTCTGACGTCATGCGTCGCAGCAGCCTCGGATTTGCTACCCTAGCCCCACTCTCTCCCTCTGTGGTCGTATGTCGCTGCAGCCTCAGATTTGTTTTCTTGGCCTCCCTCTCGGCCTTTGTTGTCATGTGTTGCTGCAGCCGAGCATGCTACCCTGGCCTCACTCTCGGCTTCTGTTGCCTTGGGTTGCTGCAGTCGAGCATGCTACCCTGGCCTTACTCTCGGCCTTCGTTGCCATGGCTTGCTGCAGCCGAGAATGCTCCCCTGGCCTTACTCTCTGCCTTCGTTGCCATGGCTTGCAGCAGCCGAGAATGCTCCCCTGGCCTTACTCTCAGTCTTTGTTGGCAGAGGCAAATGTACGCACAAAGTCCACACGACGGCAAACATAGCTGGCGAGGTTCGTATATTTCAAAGCATGCTCGTGTCATTTAGAGAACAAATTTCAGAAAAGCATCCAATATCTAAGCGTTAACACTTGCACAGTCTAATCCGGCTAATGTTTTTGGAAACACAGTATAACTGAAATATAGTTCGAGATAACTATAACTTCAGGGATAGTTTATTCTGTAAACTTTCTGGAAACATAGTACAAATAAATGTTTGCTCATTTTCAATTAAATAATAAAACAATGAGATTCAAACTAAAATTAAAGATTGAAACTACGCGGATAGACGATTGGATATGTTACCATAATAGCGAGGCTTATCAACATCAGCTCACTTGCTGGATTTAATGTTGATACTGTTACAACACACAATTATTCAACTAAGGTCGAATCACACAGAAGCGGTGCTTCCTGCCATACCGCACCCTGCCCTTAATCACTTGAGTAAATTACAGAAATGGCTCTTCAGTACCTAAGATTCCAACCAAAATACAAAGCAAATTCACAGGGAAATCTGAGATAAATTTTAAATCCTTTAATCACTCAGAAGGTCACGTTATGATGAGTAATCGGGGAGAAACCACCCATGGTATGGCAGTGTTGGAAAAGAGGCAAGGAAATATTCAATATACATAGTCGATTCTTTTGGACGATTCTTCAAATCAATTCGCTCATTAGATCTTCACGAACCCTACAATAAATTCCAAACATTTGCAATTCGACACCATCATATATAACTAATATTTTATGGAGTGTAGAGTATTTAATCCGTCACCGCTGCATTGTGATCTATTGTAACGTGGTATTCATACGTAATGTAACGCGTTAGTCGGTTAGCACAAACACAGAAAGAGGTTTGCTATGCAAACTGTTGGAAATGTTCTCCTGAATGTTGTTCATACTCCGGTCCCTGAACATCATACCCCTACTGCTCGCCTTCAGAGCGCTCAAGAAGCAGAATTCAGTGCAATTGCAGTGACTATTCGATTCACCTTGTCACCGTGACTGTCGGGGCGTCGATTCAGGGAACTTCAATTTCCACCATCTCCTGAGTTGAAGCAGTAAACTTTGTTGTAATTCGTAGTATTGGAGTGTTCCAGTAAAGAAGAACACCAGAGATAATGTTTACACTCCAAAAACATATTATTTCATGTAAATTGCATATTTTTGTTGTCCAATGCTTCTTGTTCGACGATAATATTACGTTATTTCAACCCTCCGTGGTGATGTTTCACCACGGAGGGTTGAAACTAGCATAAGTGGTACTGAAGGTGGTGTGTATTCATCCCCACCTTGAAGAACGAGGTGGTGATGAACACAATCCATTTTGGTAGTATATTGAATGATTAACCTTTAATGAACTCGATTAACTAAAGTTCAGACAAAAAGTGTTTATTACTGGAACGTTTATAATGGTTTTTAGACTCAGTAGAGACGAAACATCAATTGTAATATAATTTTTGTATTTCACGGGGATTCTTTTTGTTTTTTTATACGAGCATAAACTAAATTTAGCAAATCATTGTCCAAATTGCTAATCTGAACGCTATCATTTCGCTTCAAACGACGATCTTAAACCAAACAAAACTTTCAAATATCCAATAATAATCCACGCCCAATCTTTTTTGATTGACATGACGATTAAATGTTGTTGAGGTTGAAAAGGTTTGATTTTTAACGACTCCGACCGTATTTTATTTAACGTCTCGTTGTTATCGAAATTCGGAAGTGACTGATGATTTGTGGAAGCAGGTCGTGTACATCAATGAATCAGTGTGACTATTTCTTTTGGTGTGACAAGGTGCATATCAAGCTTTGTTGTTTTCACGGAAGTTGTTTTCCAGATCTTCGAAGACAGATATATTGCTTGTTCCTGATACGCCTCAACCTTTAAAACAAAGACAGACTCATTGCTTATTCCTGGTATGCCTCAACCTTTAATACAAAGACAGACTCATTGCTTATTCCTGATATGCCTCAACCTTTAATACAAAGACAGACTCATTGCTTGTTCCTGATATGCCTCAACCTTTAAAACAAAGACAGACTCAATGCTCATTCCTGGTATGCCTCAACCTTTAAAACGAAGACAGATACATTGCTTATTCCTGATATGCCTCAACCTTTAATACAAAGACAGACTCGTTTATTGTTCCTGGTGTGCCTCAACCTTTAATACGGAGACAGATACATTGCTAATTCCTGATATGCCTCAACCTTTAATACAAAGACAGACTAATTGCCTATTCCTGGTATGCCTCAACCTTTAATACGATGACTGATACATTGCTTATTCCTGGTATCCCTCAACCTTTAATACGAAGACTGATACATTGCTTATTCCTGGTATGCCTCAACCTTTAATACAAAAACAGACTCATTGCTTATTCCTGGTGTGCCTCAACCTTTAAAACGCAGACAGATACATTGCTAATTCCTGATATGCCTCAACCTCTAATACAAAGACAGACTCATTGCTTATTCTTGGTATGCCTGAACCTTTAATACGAAGACAGATACATTGCTAATTCCTGATATGCCTTAACCTTTAATACAAAGACAAACTTATTGCCTATTCCTGTTATGCCACAACCTTTATTACGAAGACTGATACATTGTTTTTTCCTGGTATGCCTTAACCATTACTACGAAGACAGATACATCGCTCATTCCTGGTATGCCTCAACCTTTAATGCGAAGACTGATACGTTGCTCATTCCTGGTATGCCTCAACTTTTAATACGAAGACTGAAACATTGCTTTTTCCTGGTGTGCCTCAAAATTTAATAAATATAT
>SDVV010021234.1:0-13169 GCA_016164225.1 Gammarus roeselii
ATTTTAGGAACTCGTATGAATGGTCATCGACTGTCATAAGTTTGAAATTATTGTCCTAATCCTACTAAAACTAATTGATCGCACCATATTCTGACATAACTCATCCTAAAATAACCCAATCTGACATGTTTCATAATCAATTTTATGCCAAGCATTGAACTTAATCAAAAGCTGGTAATATATATCAGATTTACTTAACTATTTCAACGTCATTGTGTTGGCAATAAGTAAATTAAGGTACTGTTGCCATGTGATTATGGTACAGTGTTATGCACAAATATTACTGTATAGTGTTATGTATTACTATTACTGTAGTGTTATGAATTACTATTACTGTACAGTGATATGCATTACTATTACTGTACAGTGATATGCATTACTATTACTGTACAGTGTTATGCATTACTATTACTGTACCGTGTTATGCATTGCTATTACTGTACAGTGATATGCATTACTATTACGGTACAGTGATGTGCATTACTATTATTGTACAGTGTAATGCATTACTATTACTGTACAGTGTTATACATTACTATTACTGTACAGTGATATGCATTTCTATAACTGTACATTTATATGCATTTCTATCACTGTATAGTGTTATGCATTACTATTACTGTAAAGTGTTATGCATTACTTTCATTGTATAGTATTATGCATTACTATTTCTGTACAGTGTTATGCATCACTATTACTGTACAGTGTTATGCATTATTATTACTGTACAGTGAAATGCTTTACCATTATTGTACAGTGTTATGCATTACTATAACTGTACAGTGTTATGCATTTCTATTACTGTACAGTGTTATGCATTACTATTGGAATTTGACTGGCCGAGAAGAGCTCCCACTGACGAAGGTAGTATTTGTTGCAAGGCGTGTACCCGTTGCATGTCAAAGTGGGGCATCGTTTCGTTCATTTCTCCGATTAAATAGACAGCATATGCGAATTGCAAACAGTCGATTTTATGATTTGCTGCTTAACCCAGTTAAATTTTGTTTTATCCAAACAAAATATATAATCGCCTGGTAATGATAGGATATCGTAGAGCATTATATAATTATTCCAGAGCTCTTTAAATAGATAAATATTAGTTATTTGATTAGAACATGTTTCCCGTGCAATCTAAATATTCTCCAATTAATGTATAGCAGTTTGGGAACAGACGTGTAATTTGGCCTTAAGCACGCCAATAATCGTGCCATTTAAATTCAATGTAATACCTCGGCCCCGGCAAATAGGGATGCAGATACTGGCGTCTGTTGCTTCTGCTATTGAGATCAATGCTAGTGCACTGCACAGCTGCTGCTGCTAATGAGATCCAATACTAGTGCACTTCACAGCTGCTGCTGCTAATGAGATCAATACTAGTGCACTGCACAGCTGCTGCTGCTAATGAGATCCAATACTAGTGCACTGCACAGCTGCTGCTGCTAACGAGATCAATACTTGTGCACTGCACAGCTGCTGCTGCTAATGAGATCAATACTAGTGCATTGTACAGCTACTGCAGCTGCTAACGAGATCAATACTTGTGCACTGCACAGCTGCTGCTGCTAATGAGATCAATACAAGTGCACTGCACAGCTGCTGCTGCTAATGAGATCCAAAACAAGTGCACTGCACAGCTGCTGCTGCTGCTAACGAGATCAATACTTGTGCACTGCACAGCTGCTGCTGCTGATGAGATCAATACAAGTGCACTGCACAGCTGCTGCTGCTGCTAACGAGATCAATACTTGTGCACTGCACAGCTGCTGCTGCTAATGAGATCAATACTAGTGCACTGCACAGCTGCTGCTGCTAATGAGATCAATACTAGTGCACTGCACAGCTGCTGCTGCTGAATGAGATCAATACTAGTGCACTGCACAGTTGCTGCTGCTGCTAATGAGATCAATACTTGTGCACTGCACAGCTGCTGCTGCTGATGAGATCAATACAAGTGCACTGCACAGCTGCTGCTGCTAATGAGATCCAATACTAGTGCACTGCACAGCTGCTGCTGCTGCTAACGAGATCAATACTTGTGCACTGCACAGCTGCTGCTGCTAATGAGATCAATACTAGTGCATTGTACAGCTACTGCAGCTGCCGAAGGAGATCAATACTAGTGCACTGCACAGTTGCTGTTGCTAATAAGATCAATACTAGTGCACTGCACAGCTGCTGCTGCTAATGAGATCAATACAAGTGCACTGCACAGCTGCTGCTGCTGCCAAATGAGATCAATACTAGTGCACTGCACAGCTGCTGCTGCTAACGATATCGATGCTAGTGCACTGCACAGCTGCTGCTGCTAATGAAATCAATACTAATGCACTGCACAGCTGTTGTTGCAGCTGCTGCTAATGAGATCAATACAAGTGCTTTGCACAGCTGCTGCTGTTAAAGAAATCAATACTAGGGCTCTGCACAGCTGCTGCTGTTAAAGAAATCGATACTAGGGCTCTGCACAGCTGCTGCTGCTAATAAGGTCAACACTAGTGCACTGCACAGCTGATAATAATTACGACCAATCTTGCACACTCGTGCCAATTGATAACTGGCGGCCAGCGATCAGGCTTCCAAGTGACATTCATTGTGTAAACATTATTGTGTTGTGTTCGTGCTAATTTCGTGATTGCTGATTAGTATAACTTCTTAAATAAGTGTAGGAAATGTAGGTAACGTTAAGTTAGGTTCACGCGCTGTGTTGAACTTCGAGCTGCAGAAGACGACGAGGAGCTTGGATAAAGAAGTGGTGAGGACGCCTTCACTTCTCTTGCCCTGCTCGGTCTGTTCTGCAAGGTTGAGCAAGCACGTCTTCAGAGTGGTCGAGGAGCAGGGCGCGAGGAATGACATGGTGGGTCGATTCTGCGAGGTCCTGATTGCCTTCCAGGATCTACAGAGGAGATACGATGACGGAGAGGCCTAGGGCTTTGCTGGAAAGATCTTCATTGAGCCCCTGGTACGCACCATCATAAGCGAGTCCGACTGAATTTTTTCTGCGACCTCGACCGACGAATTCAACTGTTTCCGATTAATTGCGGACGGAATTCGGGAGGGACCAAGAGGTCCTTGTAAGCTTAAAGGACAACCTCCAAGTTTCTTAGTCAACCCCAAGTAGAATCTTCAGTTTGAAATGGAGTAGGCTAGCTAGGACCTGGCGGACACCCAGAGGAAGCTAGCGAAAGAAAACGAACTTTATTGTTTATCAATGTCTAAAAGCTGAGTAAAGAGTCATCGCGGAAAAGGGTTGACTGGGGAGACCCGGTAATAACAAGGCGGAATATCTTTGAAAAATTCACGGACCTGTAAGGCAAAACTGAGACGCAATTTATAGGTGGCTCTATCGTCCATCATCAAGGGGTTGAATTTGTTTAGCGTGCAGAGCAGAGGCATGTTATTTGGAAGCCCGATGTCACCCTTTATAAGAAAAGAGGTGCCCTTGTTGAGGTTGATGTTTACAGCCCAGAGACTCATAATCTAGCTGTACAGAAGCCTCCACGATCTGTAACGAAACAGGTTGGAAGGCTTGCTAACCATGAGCAGGTTGTTTATTTTTGATCTTGAGGCAGACGGATCCAGTGGCCATCACATCCATCCTACCGCGAACGAATGATGATGACGAGCTGTAAGTAAAACTTACCTATACAATTTGAGCTTTTGAGAATTTGTTTGACGACTGTCGGAGAGGTTCGATCTGTTACAATAAGACTGGCCACCCCTGAATGACATAGGAAATGCCAAACTAGGCAGACTGCTCCATGTAAACGCTAGGAAATATTATGTCCAACCGCAAGGGGATCAGCTTGCTTTGCGCGGTCCAGCTTTGACTGCCGTGAACCATACCTGGAGACTCCATGACCAATCAGTCGCTTCCGGAGGAGTAGGCAGCGTGCACAGCAGATGCGCCACAGGATTCGGACGAGCGTTCGAACTCGGTGGAGCGTACAAACGGTGGAGGCGAAGGCCACCCTGGTGGGGTTGTGATCCTAGAGTGCAGCCTCTGGTTGGGACCCTCCCAATGGAGAAGCTAGATACAGAGACCATCACCGTAAAAAAACTTGCCTTATAACGCTCAGTCCCATGTCCCAAAGTGGAACGAACGGCGGGGACTAGTGACCCTGAATTTGTGTGCTGTCAGTTTCATAAACAAAACATGTCTGGATGTCTCGAGTAGGAACCTGCTTGCAGAAGTTAGGCTACCAGATAACATGATATCCAGCGTGGACAACCCCATCCCCCGTAAAAGAGGAGGTGGGTTCCAGCATCAGATAAATGAGACGTGTCACGCATCTCTCAGAACAAAATTTGCAACATTTTTGGGGGAGAAATTCTCAAGTAAGGAATTAAAGTGACCCATACGAGATTGAAGCTGGCATTGGCATACCGCAATAGCCACTTTGGATGGATATATGATTAATCATTTTATATATCATTAACACTTTATTTTAGTATATAGTACTTCTTCTTTCCTGGGCTCTATTATTTATCTGTGCCCTTTTTTGGTGGTGATAAATTTTGCATTGCTTATTATTTATCAAGGTTGGTTGAGACTAGGTGACCAAGGGAATGGGGGTCCTCGTGGGACTCCCGGGACTCGGGGACCCAGGGTTTCGGGAACCCGGGAACTTGGAAGACCAGGAGGATTTAGAGGGACCCACTTGGACCCTTCTGGGGCCCTTTGGGACACCCTTGAGACCCTTTGAGATCCTCTTGAGAAACTGTGGGACCCTCTTGAGGCCCCTCTAAATTCTGGAATCTCTGCTCTCCCCTCCCAACGCTGTAGAACCCATACACAGAGGATTAAATATATGTGGAGTGCTTGAGTAGAGAAATTAGTTATTACAGTCAAAGCATTGCTAACGCAGAGAGGGAGAGCTGCGTCGAGGTTGGTCGAGGTGCGTCGAGATCAGTCGAAACAAGTTGAGACAAGTCGAGCTGGGCGCGACGAGTCGAGACTGGTCGAAATGAATAGACACAAGCCCAGATGAACTTGAGAAGAGGGGACTCGAGGGACCCGGGGAGCCCGAGGGACCTGCACTGAGTTACTCGCTGAGACACATCGGGCTCCTTTGGGACCCGAGAGACCTGTGCCCCCCCCCACCCTATCCCCTTAAACAAGTGTGATTTCAATAGCCTGAGCAGTTTTTCAGCCCATGATGAACCTGCCCTTTCTTTCTTCTTCGCGAGCCACAATTTTGTGAGCTTGAGCAATGCTAATGTATATGTGCGAGAGTTATTGTTGGTGATGAAGTGAATAAGTGTTTGTGTTTTTTCCGTCTGTGCTCGGTTGCGCGTGCACGGACCATATGTTATTTCCGTGGTTGACGTGGGCAGCGTAGCTATAAACCTTGTGATGCGTTGCGGTTGGCGTTGATCTAATCCGTGAAGCCGTAGACCTTGAGCCAATTTCGACGAACAAGTGCACGAAATACTTATTCTTCTGAACACTTGGGGGAGGACAACTGCCCAGGTAACTGGGTAGTGCGTTATTTTTGCGTTTATCAAAATTTCATGACTCTTAAGCCTAATCCGATCACGACTCTAGAGCCTCTAATGCGAATTTATTCTGAAGAGAGGTATCTCCAAAGTCTCACCTTGAAGTTCCGCAGGCTCTTCAAAAAACTCCAAACGCACAGAATACTTATCAATCTAAACACTTGGGGAGCACGACTGCCCAGGAAACTGGGCGAGGCGTTTTTCGGAACTCTGCGTATATTTTCAAAACCTCATATGCACATTTCGTTTAGACCCAATACCTAGTCGGGAGCCTTAGGACCCCCAACCTTAGGGACAAGCCAATATAGGCTTGCTTCGGTGGGAAGTCCGCGTCAGTTGAGACTCGGAGCGTAACGATGCAACCTCCTGAAGCCAAAATGTTCCTCTTCCCATTCTAACTAGCTCCCATGCAATATTTGTCAATTTGAAACTCGACCGTTTTTTCTCAGCCAGTAGGTACTGGTGGTAATAGGAGTAGGCCTTCTCCCTTTTTATACTTTCAACCTTTGTTTTCCTGTTTGTGTGTATTTTCCTCACTCTTCTTCAGGGAAAAAACTCGACACTAGCATTTGTGTCCGTTTTGCTTCCTAAACTTAATCTAATCTTATATTGTTGCTGCTGCCGCTACCATGGTAAGAATGACAACAATATTGCTGCACTTCTTAGCTGTCGCTACTGCTGTTGATGCTTCTTCAACTACTACTTCTATTGTTGGTGCTTCCTTGATGAAATTAAGGCTAAAATGGGTGCAATGCCTCGGTGATACTACGTCTGCAAGTGTTGTTGCAGCCGCTGTCCTGTTGTTGTCAAGGCGCTGGTGACAAGTGTTGTTGCAGCCGCTGTCCTGTTGTTGTCAAGGCGCTGGTGACAAGTGTTGTTGCAGCCACTGCCCTGTTGTTGTCAAGGCGCTGGTGACAAGTGTTGTTGCAGCCGCTGTCCTGTTGTTGTCAAGGCGCTGGTGACAAGTGTTGTTGCAGCCGCTGACCTGTTGTTGTCAAGGCGCAGGTGACGAGTGTTGTTGCAGCCGCTGCCCTGTTGTTGTCAAGGCGCTAATGACAAGTATTGTTGCAGCCGCTGTCCTGTTGTTGTCAAGGCGCTGGTGACAAGTATTGTTGCAGCCGCTGTCCTGTTGTTGTCAAGGAGATGATGATAAGAAAACTGCAATGAAACATCAACCAAACGTCTGCTCACAGGATAATAAACGAGACAATATCACCTAGTTTGGGTTGGCACGGATTGTACAAAGGTTAAAGGAAATACTCCCTCTTCAAAAAGAAAACCATTGAATCTTCTGTCTAATGATTTTTGTAGCGTGCATTGTTTTGTAGGGCGACTCCGTCTGATTTACAAAGTACAGACGACTGAAAAGAAAGGTCGGAGGAATTTCATTGATTAACAAATATAAAAATACATGTGACCTAGATTTATTATGATAAAGCATCTATATCATTCGGCACGTATAGTGTAACATCGAATAGTTCGTCTCTCGGTGCGAATAATTTTCGCAATGTCCTTTATTATAGTTTTTGTGATTAAATCTTCGAATTTGAATAGTGTTCATAGTTAATACTCACGTCGAATAATAATTTATACTTCATGTGGCAAAAAAAAAGTGAAAATACATCAAGTTTTCCATGGAAAGAATTACAAAAAAAAACGTACCTACATAACTAGGAACGAAAGGCCCGTGATAACTCCGAAAACAGTAGCAGTTCAATAAAACCTCTATACATTGTCTAAGATTTCCAGGTTCCGCGACCTGTATTAACTCCTCATAATATCAATTATTGTCTTCATAAGTGTACACCTCAGTAGCCATCACCATCACACACAGCCACTTTCCCACTTACCTTTCTTACTCCTGAAGCCCTCTTCTACGCCCTCCTCACTCCAACCTACCAACCATCATCCCCCTCCTATCCACCTCCCTTCCGACACTCTGGAAGTGACGCGTTGTTGAAAGCTGCCGGCTAATGAGGGAACTTCTGCAGCGGTCAATGACTTCACCAGCTGCCTTCAGAGCTATACTAGGGTACCAGCAGCCAGCCAAACACACAAGCTATACTTGGCCCACCAGTTACCCCCAACACACCAGCTGCCTTCAGAGCTATACTAGGGTACCAGCAGCCAGCCAAACACACAAGCTATACTTGGCCCACCAGTTACCCCCAACACACCAGCTGCCTTCACAGCTATACTTGGGTAACCAGCGGCCAGCCAAACACACAAGCTGTTCTTGGCCCATCAGTTACCCCCAACACACCAGCTGCCTTCAGAGCTATACTAGGGTAACCAGCGGCCAGCCAAACACACAAGCTGTACTTGGCCCACCAGTTACCCCCAACACACCAGCTGCCTTCAGAGCTATACTAGGGTAACCAGCGGCCAGCCAAACACACAAGCTGTACTTGGCCCACCAGTTTC
The DNA here is from genome assembly GCA_016164225.1 of Gammarus roeselii. Classification (NCBI taxonomy): domain Eukaryota; kingdom Metazoa; phylum Arthropoda; class Malacostraca; order Amphipoda; family Gammaridae; genus Gammarus; species Gammarus roeselii. The sequence continues at coordinate 7,918 of SDVV010021234.1, forward strand.
CCCCAACACATTAGCTGCCTTCAGAGCTATACTAGGGTACCAACGGCCTGCCAAACACACAAGCTGTACTTGGCCCACCAGTTACCCCCAACACACCAGCTGCCTTCAGAGCTATACTAGGGTACCAGCGGCCAGCGAAACACACAAGCTGTACTTGGCCCACCAGTTCCCTTCAACACACCAGCTGCCTTCAGAGCTATACTAGGGTAACCAGCGGCCAGCGAAACACACAAGCTGTACTTGGCCCACCAGTTCCCTTCAACACACCAGCTGCCTTCAGAGTTATACTAGGGTAACCAGCAGCCAGCCAAACACACAAGCTGTACTTGGCTCACCAGTTCCCTTCAACACACCAGCTGCCTTCAGAGCTATACTAGGGTAACCAGCGGCCAGCGAAACACACAAGCTGAACTTGGCCCACCAGTTCTCTTCAACACACCAGCTGCCTTCAGAGCTATACTAGGGTAACCAGCAGCCAGCGAAACACACAAGCTGTACTTGGCCCACCAGTTCCCTTTAACACACCAGCTGCCTTCAGAGCTATACAAGGGTACCAGCGGTCAGCCAAACACACAAGCTGTACTTGGCCCACCATTTACCCCCAACACACCAGCTGCCTTCAGTGCTATACAAGGGTACCAGCGCCCAGCCATACACACTAGCTGTTCTTGGCTTACCAGTTACCCCCAGCACACCAGCTGCCTCCAGAGTTAAATAAGGGTACCTGCGGCCCGCCAAACACACCAAACACCAGTCACTCCCAACACACCAGCTGTCTCCATAGATAAACTATAGTGTAACAGCAGCCAGCCAAACACATAAGCTGTACTTGGCACACCAGTCACCCCCAACACACCAGCAGCCTTCAAAGCTAAACAAGGGTACCAGCGGCTAGTCAAACACGCAAGCTATACTTGGCTTACCAGTAACCCCCAACACACCAGCTGCCTTCAAAGCTAAACTAGGGTACCAGCGGCCAGCCAAGCACACGTACTGTACTTGGCACATCAGTCACCCCCAACACACCAGCTGCCTCCAGAGCTATACTAGGGTACCATGGGCCAGTCAAACACACAAGCATTACCTGGCACACCAGTCACCCCCAACACACTGCTACTTGACACACCAGTCACCCCCAACACACCAGCTGCCTCCAGAGCTAAACTAGGGTACCAGCGGCCAGTCAAACACACAAGTTCTACTTGCCTCACCAGTCACCCCCAGCACACCAGTTGCTTGTCAGCACACCAGCTGCTATCCAGCACACGATGGAGCTTCTTTCTAGCACACTGGTGGCTTTCCAGCACACCAACTGTTTTCCAACTCATTAATTTCGCTCCACTCCCCCAACAACCCACAGTATGTCATCTGTTACACAGGACACACCAGCTGCCTCCAGCACACCAGCTGCTCCCAGCACACCAGCTGCCTCCAGCACACCAGCTGCCTCTAGCACACCAGCTGCTCCCAGCACACCAGCTGCCTCCAGCACACCAGCTGCTTCCAGTCAACTCCATCCATTGCAGCGCATTCCGGGTATTTACCATCAATTACCTGATTAAAACTCAGGACCATTTTTTAGTCGTAAGGGTTGTAAGACTGGCATAATAAACTCGTACGCCGAAGACCACACGCTGCATGCTAACGCCTGCAGGGCACTTATTGTAATTTGAAGATTATCAGAGTTCGTGACGTTTATCCGACTTTATTGACGTGAGTTGATGTCGTTTCGGACAACTTCGATCATGGATAGGATGTTGAGCAGCAGGGACACCGTCGATCTAAATAGGATAGAGAAATAGTTAACGGAGCATTCAAGTGGTGTGCATATGTATTAAGAACTAGCTTGAAGAACATAGAAGGTTGATTGGTCAGAAAATGGAAGTTTTTTTAGGCTAAATGCTGTCAATATTTTTTTAAGCATGTGTTGACTAACACTGACTATTGAATACAAAACGGTGTTGTGTAAGTCAAACAATGCAGCAACGAATCTGTTCATTTGAGTGTCTGATTACTAAAATATAATATCAACACAGACTATTTTTTTTTTCTTTTCACCAGAAGCGACAAACAATCCCATAATATTTCACACCCAGAACATTCCAGCCAACGGCCGCGGGGAACAAGACCTCGCAACAGCGAGCATTCCCAAGACCAAAGAAGCGTTAGCGAACATATCACTTGATCATATCCCGCAAAAACACAAGCGATCAGCAGTCAATCGGCCTTTATACTGGGAAGGTGAACTGCGGCCTCGTCAGTAGCAAAAAAAAAGCATATAACTCGTCATACATAAAACTTTCCCAGCAACGAAGCTAACAAAAAACAAAAATTTAAAGCAACAGAAGAGTTCTAAAGTAGATTTTAAAACACAAAAGAGAATGTGTATAAAACTTAAATTGCTGCAAACGCCACAACTAATCCGAAACATATTTTTATATTTTTTCCAAGAAAATAAATGGAGTAAATCCTCTTGATAACCACCCAGGGGAGATAGAAACCAACTCGACTAGAATGAGTGTTCTGCTAAACTATTTCGGAATTCAATACCATTTACAATTTGGTTTGTAAATTAAAACTTGACTCCTTTAATCTGGAATGCTGTGTGGAAAGCAGGTGTCTCTACCTGCTGTCAAAGTTTGTTCCCCATGTTTCTTGACGCCCTGTGTACTTCAACTTTAGTTGAACACATGTTCACTCTTTGTAGGAAAAGTGGGTACGTTAATGTATAAGATTCATACGTACTACTGGTGAGTCCGGCGATTTTAAACGAGGCCATGTTATGTTGTTAACTTCAGTTGATTTTGATGTTTATGCAGTTATTTAGAAAAAATAGAACATAATTTTACAAATGTATATGCGTCATGATATGTCAATCAACGACTAGCACAGTTATTTAACGATGAGTGCCTTCATGATTTTATTTTCGGTGTATTTCTATTTTATGCATAATTTATATCGTCTATTCACCCTTTTGTTAACGTACAAAGTTTTCGACCCATGTTCACAAACTGTTAGCACATTCAATTTCTCCGCCCATGTTCTCGGAATTTCCTAACCCTATGCATTCGGGATTTCCCGACGACATATATTCGTGATTTCCTTACCCCACGCATTCGTGATTTCCTTACCCCATGTATTCGGGATTTACCAACCTCATGTATTAGTGATTTCCCAAAGCTATGAATTCGTGATTTTTACCTCACATGAGACGTTGTCTGTAAGATCATTGACGATAATATTGCAGATTATATTACTCCATGAAATACAAACCGGCGGCCCAATAGAGATGAGCTGCGACAAATTCATTTTGGACTTCCATTTTTGCTAATTGCTAGACGATGGAAATTAAATGATTTAATAGTATTTTTTATGTATTTACGATTGAAAATCCAGATATCCAATCCTCAGGATATCACAAATCCTCATTATATCCCCAATCCTCTGGATATCCCCAATCATCAGGATGTCACAGCAGAAAAATGAATTGAACCCCACACCCCAGCCCCGTACATTTTTACCCCTCAGAAGTAATCGAACAAAAAGATAGAATGAAAGTCACAAAAACTTCAGGTACGGACCAAATTCCGCCCCGTATACTGAAAGACACTAAACACAAAATCACCGAACGCCTCTAAAAGTTTTGCACCCATTTTCTCCCAAATGACACAGACCCCTCTCAATAGAGGCTATCTTGATTCCATTTAAAATAATGGATTACAAAGATGAAGGCAATAACCGATCAATTAGTCTCACCTCAATCATTGACAAATTGATGGACAAAATTACAGAATTCTTAGAAACAGACATGTTCATAGGATATTCTTAGCAAGGATTAAATACAGTCGTTCCTGTCGACAAACATGAAGGTGCGTTCTAATTATTTCATAGAACTATAAGACTCGAAATCCCCATTTGATTTCAGATACTTTGATTTTCATCCTTCGGGGGAGCGTGTATTGACTTAGCATTGAGGCTCCGGTAGAATACAGGAGCCTACTACTCCTGTATTCTACAGGAGCCTACTACTACTACTACTTTGATTTTCAAAACGCTTTCGATAAAGTCCCTCAGAGCCGCTTAATTAGAATATAGTACAAAATCGGTATTTTGGGAGAGCTCAATAACTGGATAGAATAGAAGCGGTATTTTGTGGAAGCTCAATAACTGGATAGAATAGAAGCGGTATTTTGTGGAAGCTCAATAACTGGATAGAATAGAATCGCTATTTTGGAGGAGCTCAATAACTGGATAGAATAGAATCGCTATTTTGGGGGAGGCCAATAACTGGATAGAATAGAATAGCTATTTTGGGGGAGCTCAATAACTGGATAGAATAGAATCGCTATTTTGGGGGAGCTCAATAACTGGATAGAATAGAATCGCTATTTTGGGGGAGCTCAATAACTGGATAGAATAGAATCGCTATTTTGGGGGAGCTCAATAACTGGATAGAATGCTGACTCGCAGACAGTCAGCAGCTGTAGTCGTACTCACAAAGCCACCCCGTCATGGGGTAATGTGACAAACAGCTTGCCTCAAAGATATGTTTTTATACCAGTTCCTATCCCGATATTCACAACCGATCACGATTAAAACGTGCTTTCGTCAGTAAGACGGCAATAAGCTAGAAGAAAAAGTACAAACATAAATTGGGTGTCAGCAGATCAATATGAGTTGAACAAAATTGTTGATTGGTTAAGATGTGGGAAATTACTTTCATTATTAACAAATGGAAAGTTGTTCACAAAGGTCATCACAATCCCATGCACGAATATCCCGTGCCTGTAAAGAACCGTAGTCCCGTCACCAAAGAGAGTTCTACGTGACATCATACAGAACAATTCAACAAGTATCGAGCATTGCAACAATGTTGCCAAGGAAGAAAATAATATGTTAGGTTAGATAACCAGTACTACATCGTACAGGAGCGGATGCAGATGCAGTTTGATTGCCCGTACCACCTCGTACAGGAGCGGATGCAGATGCAGTTTGATCGCCCGTACTACCTCGTACAGGAGCGGATGCAGATGCAGTTTGATCGCCCGTACCACCTCGTACAGGAGCGGATGCAGATGCAGTTTGATCGCCCGTACTGCCTCGGACAGGAGTGGATGCAGATGCAGTTTGATCGCCCGTACTACCTCGTACAGAAGCGGATGCAGATGCAGTTTGATCGCCCGTACTACCTCGTACAGGAGCGGATGCAGATGCAGTTTGATCGCCCGTACTACCTCGTACAGGAGCGGATG
>SDVV010021235.1:0-13169 GCA_016164225.1 Gammarus roeselii
AGGAAGGTCGAAGACAGAGTAGATTCACATCTTCTGAGATGATTCGGGCACATGGTGAGGATGGATAATGGGGAATTGGTGAAAAGGGTGATGGATGCGGAGGTAAGTGGACGTAGGCCCACAGGTAGACCTAAGTTTGAGTAGATGGATGGCATGAAGCAGGCGTTAGGAAGAATAGACATAAGTGTGTAGGTTGCGAGACTGCATGAAATATGTATGTGTGTTTAGAAAATGATTGTGAATTGAAGATTTTTGACATTGCCCTGCTATGCTTTCTCGCTCTTGGCGAGAAACGGGATAGTCGTAAGTGATGCAGGTCTCGGTTACAATGACGTAGCAGAGGTAAACCAGTCTCTGCTGTCGGGCCCTACTGATGACACTGATCTTGAACCCCATTCATGACCCGAATTGTGTGTTGCGACGTCTCCTGGCCGGACCCATTAGTGCCAAAGAGCTAAGTTTGTTTGCGAGTGAGTGTATGAGAGCAGTGGGAAGTGCGCCTTGCCCCCTTCTACCAAACTTTCTGGATGATTTGGCCTAGTGTCTGTCTGTATCTGTAATCATTTTATTTCTAAGCATGATAGAGAAGCACTTGCCATTTTTTTCAGGTATCTTTACAATGTAAATAAATTATTTCGTATAATATTGTCTTTATTTACATAAATATTTGGAATGTTTGGTTTGGAGCAACATGATTCAACCCCAAACTCTTCAAAGACGACACTTGACACGCAAGTTGATGAAAGATGCCCTTATGAGATATGTTTTGGTGAAACCTTTGCTAATGTGCCGAATGAAGGTCGAATATTGTTTATACCGCGTCAGGACATTCCACATTATCTTATAGTATTTTCTATGCTCTGTGGAATGGGCGTTCGCGTTATACGAGCAATGGGACACAGTTATTATGGGTCGCTATCCCTGGCGCTAAATTCTTTTATAGCTAACGTCAGATCAACCACTATCATCTCCGCCAACTGCCTTATCAGCCCCAACTTGTTCCGACTACCTACCTACGGTACCATTTTTTAACAGCGAACATTCATAGCGTTCTTCAGTCACACCAGCCACTGCCATATCTGCCAGTGACATTCTGGCGAAAATCTGTTTCAGCCCACGTCAGATTCAGCCACCAGTCGTACCATTTTACCGGTTATCACTTTAATGAAACTTTTCCTGCCCAACCTAACCTAACCTAGGGTACGTGTTTCTAACCCGCGGGGCAAAGGTACGTATTTCTAACCCACGGGGCAAACATACGTATTTTTGTAGGGTACGTAATGCCGTTTTTTAGCGTTTTTCTATTGAAGTTTCATTAAAGTGATAACTGTTAGTTTGGTATGCCTGTTTCGCTGAAATGACAGTGGCAGATATGACAGTGGCAGATTTTGAAGTGGTGGAAAGTGCGTGTGGGCTGAATCATCGTTAGGTAGAAAGCACGTGGGATGAAAGATTTTTAGCGGTTATGACAGTTTCCGGCCATGACAGTGAGGTGAAGTGAAGTGGCGATAGTGCGGGTGTGCGGGAATAATTTTAGCGCGAACGCTGGGCTCCCGTTATTATAGATGGTCAAGCGTTCGCGTTGTACGAGCAATGGGACGCAGTTATTATAGAAGGTCGAGCTGTTGCAAACAGCATGCCGACCCTATAATTTCTTCATTTTTTCCGTAAAGATATATGAATTACTTAGACGCTGACTTATTTTTATCGTCACTGTATGTGTTTGCTATGTGAAGTTTTTTTTATCCCTCAAGGTATTCCAGCAAGTATCAAGTAACATTGTTGAATTAAATGTTATCCGTTTATTTTTTTGTTTCTATATATGTATTGATAACTCGACTTTTTATACCGCGAAGACCTAGACGAGTAATCAATGTCATGAGTTCTACTTCCTAACTCATGATACCATAACTTTTTAAATGCATATACTGACTGTGCGAAAAGTTTTGTACGCAGGGAAATTAATTACGGTTCAATTAGTCTCACATTGGTCGGACTTGGTTGTTCTCGATACCGGTTCAAATTTCAGTTATATGGTTTGTAGATTTTTCATCAGTTGCAGCTAAGATTTGAACACCAGGCAGCTTGTATGATAAACAAATGTGATGTTAACAAAACGTCCTGCAATATAAAATAAACCACCTACGTGATAGCTAAGGATCGAAATGGGAAGAGGAAAAAAGGTTGTACAGTCAATTAACGTTTGCAGAGGGCAAACGCTTGCCAATGATTATACAAAAAACTGTCAACTCTGAAAGCTTCAGTGATCGGGGAATTGAACAAACGTCTTCAGAAGAACCTGCGCGACCAAGAAATTTTCTTCAGGAGTTGTTCAAAGTAAGCCTGGAGCATAATCTAACTCACATGCCATCAGAACTAAGATAAATCTGCAGGATGCTATTTATTATTGTTCTTTATTTAACAGTTCTACTTTTTATTTGGTCTCCGAACCAACGGTATCGTACATAATTTATTTCATACTTTACTTGTATTGACGAATAATAAATACTCAATAGTGGATCTAAATTCCTCGGCTTCAATCCTTACTAAATTTTTTTCAGTCCATAACCATGTAACAATACTATAATAATACAGGTAAAAATTCAATATACAAACAAAAAATCAATAAAAAACTTTATTGTGGTCCTTGAAGTCAATGAGATTCCGTCGAATTATGAAATGGTTTCTCCTTTGCAATCACACGCTTTAACGAGCCCTTGCCTGGCAGAACGTTTAAACATCTGTTCGTCGGGTAAGCTCTCATAAAATGGATAGGCATAAATCCAATTGACGGATACAGATGCTCAGTTATTCTATTTATTTCATGCATGGGCTTCTTTCGGGGACAAGATAGTAAACAGCAACTTTTGAAAGCTGTAACGGAAGTTATTTGCACTAACTAGTATTAATAATAAAACTTAACCTGTTACCCCCAGTCTCTCCTGCTCCCGCCGCCATCAAGGCCATGGTGGCGGGCCGCCGCCTCGCCGTAGTGTCCTGGCTGCCGCCGTTGGAGCCACGAGGACGAATCACAAAGTACGCTGTTCATTGGCGAGGAGTCGCAGCCCCCCATGAAGAGGAGAGTAAGCAGGTGGCTGCGGACGTGGAGCATGTTATACTGGAGGGGCTTCCGGAGGGGACTGTGGAGGTGAGGGAGGATGAAGCGTAGCGGTGTGAGGGAGGAGGCTAGTCTGAGGTGCAGTATAGTTGTTCGCGGTAGGAATTCTTTAATTTTGAAACGATAGGCAACCTGCAATCTGACTCACCTGTGGCCATGACATAATACATTTCGTCGGTTATCCGTATTCAGCATTTTAGCTTCTTAAGCAATTCAACAAAGTATTTAAGTATTTATATCATTTCTCCCCCAACGAGTTAAGAAAACTCTTCGATTCCAGTTGAATCGAACAGATGACATTCTATGCTTGGTAATTGGCAAATACTCTTCGTCGCGATAACTGTTCGTGGATGAGGCGAAAATATTCCTTTAATATTTTCCCCAATACTGTTACATTTTTTAGACACTTGAGATTTTTCTTTGTGATATCTCATTTGAGCTATCGGAAGTCGTTCACATGCGAACGTTGTAAACTCTGCCTGATATTGTCCACTTCTGTCGATGTTTTGTATCGCCACTTGAGCTAAGATTGTAGCCTGACGTTTTAGAACCGATCACCATCGTGAATACATGTGGACTGGATATGTTCTTGTAACCTCCTTATTGACAGCCCTTGTTTCAGTGCAGCCCTTGTTTCAGTGCAGCCCTTGCTCATTGCCGTGCAATGGAGCTATTGCACGGCAAGGGCAAAGCACTCCTGGTGGACTTGTAATGACTAATCATCTCTCTGATAAGTTAACAATCGTTCCATCACAAAATGGCGTCTTCCTGTCAGTTCTGAACGTTATTTCAACCCTTTGAAGATGGTCTGGCTCATATTGTGATATAGATGAAGGCAAATTCGTTGAAGCCCACCAGGTCGACAGGCATTGGTGTCATTTTGCGATCAGCGGTAAAACAGCTCTTTAACCCCGGGCCCTCTCTTACGCCTGTCGCCAGGTGTGGGTAGCTGCCCTGAGCAGCGCGGGCCGTGGGGAGGACAGTGCTCGGACCTCCGTCACCCCCACCGACACAGGCAAGTCTAGGGGCTCAAGTGATATATCTTGTGGGACTCATTATTGGGAATATATTTGACCAGGAACATCCGTAGATTACTGAATGTTTAGTCTCAGCTATGATAATAGATTTTATTCATTTATTCTAACACATACTTGCCCCCTTGTAGTGCCAGCAGGGGTGTGGTCAGTGGGGAAGCAAGTTAATGTGGCCTGGAAGCATGACGTCACCCTTCACTGTAAGACTGTGGGGGACCCGCCTCCCAGGAGGGAGTGGACCCATAACGCGCGACGGGTGGTAGAGGACAGGTACGTTTGAAGGAACGATAACGGTGCAATCTGTTGATCTAATATCAAAATCGGTTAACAGTTTAAGTGTATTAATAAATCTTGCCCACTTCTCCAGGTGCGATATTTGCTAAAAGCAATTAGTTTTACCAATTTAAAATTCATGAGTCTTTCCAGATCTATCTATTCTTATTAGGAAGTATGTACCAACAACATTGTTAAAAGATTTATCTGAAAAAGCGGTGATTTCAGAACAAGAAATAATTCCATTGTCCGCAGCCAAGACTCGAACACCTTGATGATGCGATGCAAAACCAGCACGCAGAGCACCAAGCCATCCAATACAATAGCAGTTGTAATTCAAGCTTTCGGGAACATTACGTTGTTTAGGCTAGTCTGACAGTGTACCTTGTTATCACCATCACCGTATTACAGCAGATTGACCACGCATAAGTTGTTAGGGAGAATGTTCAAAGAAGTTCTCCTAGTGTCCTTGTTATGACATTCTCCTAGCCGATGCAAGTGACTGGACGAATACATGCACTAGCACGTATCCTCTACGGGGGCTAATCAACTATTGGGTTCGTTGTGGGTGCGGTAGAAACTAACTGGGACACACATATAATTTCACGAGTGCAGTTAGAAATGTTCGAACGACATCACATAGATTCTATTACCATTATATTTATCCTTCAATTAATTCCATTTTGTTTATTTCAGTCGTCTTTCGGTGATCACAGGCGGGGCAATGAGGATCTTGGACGCTCAAAGCAGCCTCAGCGGCAGCTACACATGCACGGCGACCAATAGTTACGGCAGCGACAGCGTCACCTACGACTTGCGCGTTATAGGTAAGTGATGATAATTCTATTTGGAACCTGAACCGAACAATCAGGAACGGGCTCTGAAATTATCCTCACATGCATTGTACATGAAGCTCTTGGCGGTAGATGTCAGTATCGATAGCCCTTCATAACTGAAACAACAAACGGTATTTGTATGCACGGATTTGGAATATTGTACGGACATAAAAAAAAACATCACTGATCGAAGCTATCGCACTCTGATCCAGTGCCGCCTTCTCCTCCCCACCTGCACCTCATCGAGACGACACCCTCTTCCGTCCGGCTGCAGTGGACGGTGGATGATGACGGTGGATCGCCCATCACTGAGGCCGTTCTCCACTACAGGTGAAAACAAATGCAGTGGAGCCAGGGGGCTTGCCTAAAGATTGTAATTGGGAAGGCTGTTGGTCGATGAGACTATTCTCAAGTACGGTTGACAATCCACTTGGAAAATTTAGGGACTTGGAAAATCGGTACACTTGATAAACCTGGGGACCGAATTATTGAAGGGACTTTCTATAAATAATGAATTGGAGAAGCGAGGGCTCATGAGGACCGGGTGGCTACGAAAGACAAAAATTGGTCATGGAGATCATCTAACCTACTAGTTACCTGTTAGCTCTAAAAACGTCCCCAACCCGAATGGTTTTCTTTGGTGGCGCACCGATGACCAATAGCCGATTTATTTCTTAGCTTCTTCTTTTGAGCACATTATGGATGAATGGGCCACCTGCTTCATGGATCGATCGTAGGGCGGTCGAATTCATGGAACGGCCGCATTACGGCCGGCAACTCGGGGGTTTGCTGCTGTTGACGTCCCTATAGGGACATGGAGAATCGGTGCACTAGATAAACCTAGGGACATATTTATTGAAGGGACTTTCAGAAACAAATGACTTAGCAAGTTGAAAAGACACGAGAAACGAGTGACTAGTATAAACAATGATTGGAACTTCCAAATCCTCCAGACAATTAGTTACCCCTTGGCTTAGAAAACGTTCCCAATTTAGCCCAGGCAATCGATTCTTTTAGCAAAGCCGTTTCAGATTTTTCAAAGCCTACTATCGATACGGAACATCAGCTAAGACAAAGCCATAATTTCTCTCTTTCCTCCTCCAACTCAACTGCCTACCACCGTCCAGAGCCCCTCAGGGAGAGACGCTGGAGGAAAAAATGGAAAGCAACATCCATGCAGTGTTGGGCCTGAACTGCGGAACTCTCTACCACTTCTTTGCGACCGTCCGCAACACCATCGGTGAGGGCCTGTAGTGAGAGACTCGCCAGCGGAGAGTAACGTTTGGAAACGTAGTTTATCATATTTTATTCTTCCTTGACTAAACGAAAGTTCGGATCCATGTAGCTATACGTTTAAATGCACATGTACAGTAAAATCAGTTTTCAAGATTTACTCTAATAACAGTTACATGTGTTCCGGCCTGATCATGACTTGGCTAAAAATGTAGTTGTATTGAAGAACAAATGACCCTTGCACGTTATCATCGCTGATGAGGATCAGTTAGTTGTATTCCGACCTGCAGTTCAAAAAAGTTTTTCAAGTACACAACTAGGATTCTTGCTATAAAGTTGATGCGTCTTCAGATTAAACGAGACAAGGGCAAAGCGGTTAATCCAGAATGATTTGTCTGATCTCCTCCTCCCTTCTAAGGCAGTAGTGATTCCTCAGCCGTAACCGAGTCCAGCATGAAGAATTAAGACACTGAATTACGTAATGTGTATTTTTTTCTCCCTCCTCAGGCAACAGCGACTCCTCAGTCGTTGCCGAGGCTCGCACTAAGGGTAGGGTTCCTGAAGCTCCTCCGCAGTTCCAGTTCATCACCAGCAATAGCTCCCAGGCAACCCTCTACCTCACGCAATGGGAGAACGGCGGGTGCCCCATCACGCACTTCAAAGTGCAGTACAGAATACTGCGTGGTACAGAATGGACCACGGGTGAGTGACTCAGTGGGAGTATTTTTTTAACGAAACTCAAAGCGTTTTACAATATACTGCTAGAGATCGACTGGGTCTGTTGCTGGTGTTGGTGTCTTATGGTCATGGGATGACCTCGACCATGCTGGTGCACCGCCGACGGAGTGACACCGGAGAGCCATCCCGCTCTCCGCCTTTATGTAAATGGCCAAGCGGGGTGAGATCCGCAGATGCTGTATATAAGACGGGGGAGACGAGTTCGAAGCATCCGTCATTTTTTATCTGAGCCAGCTGGTTGGGTATGCTGTTGCGCAGTGTCCGGATATTGTGGTGGGTCACTTTGGAATGGTCAGGAATGACTTGACATCTCCCGTTCTGGAACACTAATTTTCCCGCACTCACTGAGGGAGTGAATTGGAGAGAACAGAACTGCGGTAGGAGAGCGACGTCAACCTCAGTGTGACCACTCAAACTAGAGCTCTGTTGCTGACCTGACCCTGCTCGCTGAGTCGTTCTCGTCTTTAGCTGGGTTTATCCTTGATCGCAGTGCTGCCTTCGAAGTTTGAGACGGGACAACAAAAACAATTCTACTCGTAGATGATATATCACTCCCAAAACCCAACGTTTCCAGTACACCCTAGAAATCAAGATGCTGAACTGGAGGATCCGGCTTGGGAAGGTTAGCTGGACGCCCTTGAGAATTTGACTCTTGCTACCAATCCAAGGGTCACAGCGCTCATTGTTTTGAAAAAGTTTAACATCTTTCTTTGTCTCTTATAACAAAGACTAGAAGAATCCAATCCAGTTGATTGCTCTTTGAACATGTAATTCTTGCACGTGAGCAGCTCAGTATCATTATTCATTGCGACACCCAGGACCTAACGGTGTTCATTGCCTTGATAGGATGGAGCTGCTCCTCTACTTTCGTCTTTCGTTGGTGAGTTCAAACTTCAACCTTCGTACTTGATGAGTTCAAACTTGCTGCTGTTGAATCTTATGTTGCTTGCGTCTGCCCATTCTTTAAGCGATTCGAGGTTCCTCTTAGAGGCCTCTCGGCATCTTTCCCATACCCCACGCCACATGACCCTCGGGTGTCATCAGAGAACGAGGTGACATGGGCTGAACCCAGAGAAACTCTACCCACCACTCGTAACTCTTCTGACACCGGTTCAGTTTCCAACATGGACAAGATGCAAGTATTTCGTATTCTGTAGAGAAACACGACGTGGTTCGCCGTGTCAACCGCCTTTTCGAAGTCAAGGTATAACCCCCCGTCCAGGTTAGTTCCAGATTTGCAGGATGTGGTCGTGTTGTGCCAGAAGTTGTAACAAACAGTACTTCCCTCATCAAAATTCACGCAATTCTATGTTTATTTTGCCACTCTTTTCGAGGAGTACTCAGAAAACTTGATGTGCATTGCGATGCATACGTCATTGTCTCTAGTGAAGTTCCTAACACCTACATGCTTCGACATTTGTTGAATGCACATTGACGAGACATTCACCATCTCTGGAGCTGTAAAATGTACTTTAGAAGTGTGCATTGACATGAGATGCTGCCCACGCAAATAGCGCATTTCTTCAACCGGTAATAATCCCTTAACCTCTCGAGGCTGAATCGAAGTCGCTAACATTGAGCTACTGAGTGATGTAAGACGTGAAGTGAAACCTGTTATTTATTTAACGCTCTGTCAATTCAGATTTTTCAGATAATGTAGACCGTGATTATTCGTACTGTTTATCGTTCATCAACGATGTTACTATCTGAGTGCAAGTTCTTAGGGGGCAATATGTTATTTTACAAGAAAAATTACGTTGATTTTATCATTCGATTTACATCGTCAAACTCTTTCCTAATAATAGTAGAGTATATAGGAGCAGAACGCGAATTTTTAATTCGGACAATGTAATGGCTAGGATGCATCTAATTACTTCGGGTGTCCGACTTAGCCAACATTATCGATGATCACCCAGAGATTTTTCAAACATGCTTCCAAGGGTTGTATGTGATAATTCGTCGCTTGCAACGATCGCCTGATGCTTGAACGGCACACAACAATCAAATATCTTCCTCTGTCTGTGCGGGATCATCGATGAGCCCTCAGACGATGTTTGGAGACTCCTAGAGTTGCCGGTTATAGTTCGCCTCCTGAACCAGTTATATCCAATGCCTCGACACACAGAACGATTTTATCATTATTTCAGATTGATTTTTGCAAAATAGCCATCACAGTTTTGGGTCATGGAAAAAAAAACATATTCGACACTCGTACTGAATGCAAACACAAACAACTCTATTATATTTTATTCAAATAATTTGAATAAGAGTATCCATTGATAAAAGTTTAGACATTCATCACTCCCACTCGAGTAGAGATTTTTAATTGTATTGTATTGCATTAAATGTGGCTAGATCCCCAAACAGACCTGCCTATGTTTAATGGCAGCCACACTATAAATTTATTTGCTAAGTGAAACGTGGTATTGTAAATATGGACACAAATAGGAGACATAATCCACATGGCTTCTGCGCTGGTGAACCACTCACCCTTACCTGAATACTGTCGAAAACGGTGCGGCAGTAGCGATGAATGCAGACTTGTAGTGGGTAGATGAACTCTGTAATCAAAAGTATATACCCAGAGCAATGACCCATTTACGGCAATAATAAACATAAATAGATGTGCACTTAATACTTTAAACGGTTTTTGTCATCCGAATCTGCGAAATTTGTTTTTCATCAGATATATTAACTTGGATTGGAATATGTAATTTTCGATATTTTTGATTACTGCAGTTGAGCGGGTTGTCGGCCTCCTCCCAGTACTTCATTATACGTTAATTTTTAATTCAATTAAGAATTACAACCGATCGCTCGTACTTAGACCTTATCGAGGAAAAAACGACACTCATATAGCACGTTGCTTCTCAACTCTGGTCGACCAGACCGGTTGACCGACTATAATTAATATTCTCGTTTCAGCAGCATGGTGACGTAAACAGTGCGTGTCTTTTAGTCTGCAATCTATAAAAGGGTCATGGATGTCCATGGTTTACGATTTCATTAATGGAAGAACATACTCGGTCAGTCGTCTCTGTTAATCTTTCGTTGGTCACTATCACTGATTGCAACCTGAACGGGTGGCGTTTGGGTTATTTGGATCTGCAGGATTAATTGACTGAAGAAAACACAGTTTCGGATTTACCAATGTAAATTTTTTTTGATTTGATGACGGATGGATGACTTACAAAAAAAATGCAATGCTGTTTTTCATAATCATTACTATTTCAATTGCACCAGGTTATATTCATTTCTTCCAAACCGACCAGAACGAAAACTTCTGCAATATCTGTGAATGTTGATATGTATGAAGAGTATTAACTTCTATTGCAGCTCAGGGACGTGGAATGACCCGAGCATAGGCAGTATATCTGGCTTAGTAGAGGTGAAATGGCATGATGCATCTGGCTGATTAGTCGCACTGTATCAACGATCAGGTTTCAGGGTGACCGGATCGTTATCCCGCCTTTCATCAGGTTGAGCCTCTGATGGGCAGAGGCCTACGGGATGATTTTTTCTTTTTCTGACCTTACATTTCTATCTCATCGCGTTGAACTTGGAAATGTTTATTGTTTCTTTATAGTACCATCCATAAGGTCTCCTAACTTGGATAATGTTATTGTAAATTGTTCATCCCTTTATTCAGGCCAAAATTAAGTTAAAGTTGTGGTCAACAGAAGTATTAGTAAATCCTATCAAACACGTTCTTTCCCTGGACTGCCATACTTCTCTCAAATTGGTTCACACCAAACATAACCATCCCATACGCTGCTGCATTTTCATCAATGCTTTTACAGACATCTCTGGTCAGTGAATAGGTCAAAAGCACAAGTGATGTCCACCGAGATCACCGCTTTTATGAATAATCCACGTGCACCCATGATGAAACATGCTAGATTTAACCATTAATATCTTCCTAATTGAGCCATTAATGTTAGCAGGCCAGTTGTTCTTTTAGAGCTTGTTGCTAATACTTTAATGGTAACACCATCAGTAGCACCAGTAACTGCAGCAGATACATTTGCAACTGTAGCTTCTATATTAATTACTGGCGATAGTCTAGTTTTTATGTTGTTCACCACCGCCTCAAATGAATTCAAGGGTACCATGTTGTATCGAATTTTACTAACAGTTACCGTTGCAGAAGGGTTTGTAATCACATCAATCAGTCTGAGTGGTTTCCCTTGCTAGAGTCACGTGTTACATGACCTCACGTCAAATATCGTTACTTTCATTCCCGTCTTCGTTACATACTTCGCCACCAATAGACAGTGCTTACTCACATCAAAATGTTCCACTTTTGACTGGGTCATTATATGATCTGTGATAGATGGTCGGGAATGTTGGATCTATAATTTAGGTCTTGATCTTCTCTAATTCACTTCCTATATGTCATTTACAGACGACTAACACTTGATCTTTCAGTCTTCCTGACTGTAGTAAGCTCTACCTTTAAGATTCTCTCGGGAACATTCCCATTCCGATAACCTGGCTTCATCCACTTCTGAAGAAAATTTGTATCTTTGAGTAGCATTTTCATCTAATTCTGTGAGCTATAACTTATGAAAACCTCTTCAAATCATTGCAATGATCATCTGATGGTAGAAAGTCACGCAGGCGATTTAATCTTCCGTCAAAGCTCTCTTATGAAGACCTGAATGACGTAGGAGCCGAGTGTTCAAATGCCTTTAGATTTACCGCCTTCATCCTACTGTTGTTGTGGCATGACCATCACTTGTGTGCTGGTTGAAAGCAGTACTTATTGTCTATATGTTTAACTACTGATGTTAGTTAAACGGCTCACGAGCTTCATTGACATAGATCGTTAAGAAACCCTGCCAGGAAAGAGGGAATTATAAAATGTTGTTTGAAAAATCCATCAGCTCCAGCGTTGGTTGTTGGACTTGGACCCCTCTTGAATAATAATAATAATAAAATAGTTTATCCGTACACAAACGGTATATTAGTCTTTTGTAACGATATATTTATACAAAATAATCCTAAAATAAGTATAATGGCAGGCTAATAACTTGTAACTGAGCAATTGGGGCTGTGTTTGAACAGTAGGGAGATATTTTACTTTCCAAGCTGAACATATGAACACGATTCATACCGAAACATTCCACTACGAAATAACTATTGAGGAATAGATATGCACCATATCCTGATGACATGAGGTATTGCGATCAGACACTGGAACCATTTATATTACAATTGGTAGGAATTCCTAATTCCGACCCACAGACTAATTCACAGAGGCAGCAAAGAGTGCGACGGTATGGGTGGACCTATGTTAGTCAGAAAGCCACTGCATAACAAGCAAACTAACATAAAAATCGTTATTTATATGTAAACAGGTGTGGTATTCATACTACACAATAACACATTACGCAACAAAAACGTATGCACAATATTTAAAGAATGCGTATAAAATAATGCAATTATAGGCACAATGAACACAGAGTTAGTGTGGTGGTGAGCCTAGATGATCAAGTCGGATTAATTGGCCGTACAGATTCCATCACTACGTGCAGGTAGTCGTTATTCATATAAACCGCCTCATACATTGGGTATCGAAGGAAGTTAGGATATGTTAGGGCCTATGTGAGTTAGAAAGCTAATACACAAACGGCATTATATCATTTTACTGCACTAAATCTATACATGAATATAAATAAATTTAAAATACATATGATGATGAATCAGGGCCTTGAGGCGTTCATCACATGGCGCGAGTAAATGATCCCATGAATGACCGGCAGCGTAAATCCAACTTTTCTAGCCGAGCAGAAGTAACAACTCTTCCGGAACATGACATAAAACAGAAAAAAAAATCAGAGTTTATTTAAAATACACGATGAATATGCGCTATATCCTGCTGACGCGTAATATTTCGATAGTGCCTAAAAATTACACAACACACACACACACATA
>SDVV010021236.1:0-13168 GCA_016164225.1 Gammarus roeselii
ATGGAGACGCGCCGCGCGCTAGAGGTATGGAGATGCGCCGCGCGCTAGAGGTATGGAGACGCGCCGCGCGCTAGAGGAATGGAGATGCGCCGCGCGCTAGAGGTATGGAGATGCGCCGCGCGCTAGAGGTATGGAGATGCGCCGCGCGCTAGAGGTATGGAGATGCGCCGCGCGCTAGAGGTATGAAGATGCGCCGCGCGCTAGAGGTATGGAGATGCGCCGCGCGCTAGGGGTATGGAGATGCGCCGCGCGCTAGAGTTATGGAGATGCGCCGCGCGCTAGAGGTATGGAGACGCGCCGCGCGCTAGAGGTATGGAGATGCGGCAAGAACAATTGCAAGACGTTTCAAGCGTACGATAACAAACCAAAAATGTAATGATTAATAGACTCACGAAAATACAGACTATTATTCTATCATTAGTTAAACTTTTCATTGTATTGGCAAAATTTTGTTTCAATTGCGAATAAAAGCAAGTTTTTTATATAATTTCGGACAGAAATTTTCCATTCAGTTCGATATATTAAGAGCGGTCCAGAGTTTATACGTTGGAGCAGTGCATATGTGAGGGTGGGGAGAGAGGAGACTTCTTGGTGGTTAGGGACGTGAACGCAAGAGCTACGGGTTGGGGCAATTGGGCGGAGTTGACTGTTTTTCAAGTTGCTGCGAAGGATGTGGCACATGTCGCAGATTCGAAGAGTTGAGTAGGCCGCTGTGTCGGAATTTGGTAGAGTGTGTGAGAGGAGGAAGCTGCAAGTTGATGAGGGTAAACGTTAAGTTATGAGATGTTCGACGTATGACACTGCTAGAGAAATCATTGACAGCTCAAATAAAAATTTACCGGAGACAACTCAGTATATTAAGTTCCTTGGTTCTCATGTGAAGAAAATTGGACTAGTGAAAACTGCGGTAAAATTTTGAGTACGAGAAGGGTTTCAATTGACGAGTGCACCGAAGAGGGTAATGAGCTGTAAGTAAGACATTGGGATTGAAAGAAGAATGTTGTATGAGGAGGCAGTTGCCATAACTGTGCTCTACGGGATGAGAAGAAGGGGCGTAGCGACGTTGAAGGATAGGACGAATAATGACTTTATTCGAATTATAACTTGGATGAGGAGGATGTTGGAGGACCGGTTAGATTCTCGTGGTCTGACGTAGTTTGGACACATGACGAGGATGGTTGATGGAAGATACATGAAAAGGATGATGAAAGCGCGTAGGCTTAGGCCTAGAGATAGACTGACGAGTGGGTGGATTAATGCCGTGAAGCAGGCATAAGGGAAGAGGTATCAGTGCGGAGGTAGCGAAAGAGAGTGCAGTCAATGGACGTGAGTGGAGAATGATAGTGGATGGAGGCGTTTTGACGTGGCACTGATGCGCTTTCCCGCCCTTGGCGTCTCGTTGAGAGTCGGGATGGACTTGGGTGGGGGAGGGCCTGGCAATTGTGACGACGCAAAGGAATATCAGTGAAAGCTGTCTGACCCTGCTGCAGGTATGTGTGCAGGTGCACGAATAAAGTTAGAGGGGCATCTTGCTGATGATCAAATCCCCCTTTCTGGGAGATTCGACCCTGTTTCTGTAATTGGCGCAAATATTCGAATGGATCAGGACAGTTAAACACCTCAACAAAGCTACCCGGCGAAGAATTCGTGTATCAAGCAGGCAGTAAAACACCAATGCGGGGCTGATGTGTGTAGCCTTGTGGGATCGATGGTGAGGCTTTGAATGCGCCAGGACAGCAACATATTCCGCCAGGGGTTGTCTGGTAAAGTTTTGCGTGGATCACAACAGTGACAGCTCTCAGCAGGACAGCAACAGCTCTCATGACTTCAGTAGCTCGTTTATGCTATGACTGATAAAACTTGGGTAAAACAAAATTGTAAATCGTAATTATAAAATTTATCTACTCACATTTCAAACGTGAAAATAATTGTTATTAAACCACTAACTAACAATGGCATCAGAGTTAATTTTTCGTCGAAACAAGACTCGTACCTGTAGCTAACACAATCTTCACAAAGTGGATGCATCGTTAGAGAATTGGATTTTCTAAAATATCGGACATCCTTTACATGCTGCCTTTGGATCTCAGCTTCCAGTGTCAATCTTGACTACTTCGGATAAGGAGGCAAATCCTGGACGGCTCAACGCCACTCTTAAACCGTGCTAACTGTCGGTGACAGCTAATCTGCTCCAGCGCACCGACACCCTAAGCACGTCATCAGCAGTATCTTACGTGTTTCTTTTCTGGCCTATCGTTTCATGTGTGGTTTTATCAAATCGGCGTATCATAAGCAGCAGAAACTGTTCCCTGCCGGCTTATCGAACGACATTGGCAGACACTCGACAGGCCTTGAAGACTGTTCAAGGATCCAGCATAGTCTCGGAAAGTCGATAACCCCGACTGGCTTGCGGCAACATTGGCCTCCCCGTCTGCCAGGGATTAGGCGTAATTAAACTGCCTAGAAACAACAATAGTAGTAGTGGTGGTAATAGTAACGAGAGTGGTGGTGCTGATGGCAGTGAAGGGAATAATACTTAGGCCTCGTTACTTGAAGTGCATATTGAGGCCGAGATCAGCAGAAACTGAGGCGTCAGTTACACTTTCCAAGGCAACAAAACTGTACGAGCCCAATAATGTGCCTCTAGAATTGTTAAGGAGTGACACTGAACCAATACTACTTTAGAGACGCCACTTTCAGAGCTGAAAATTGTTGTTGAGGACTTAAACAGGTATTGCGAAAGACCGAATAATGAACTAGGGTTCAATAACACGCAATATCTTTGTTGGCCTCAATCGGGTACTGATATGAAGTCGTGTGAGCTTGAAATAGGCACCACTCTCTAGATTCAAAATCTGGACGTGGATTTCCTGAGAGCCGCATGTTGGAGCAATGAATGAAAGAAGAGTTTTGTGTTCTTTGGAGTTGAAAGAGAACTTGAAATTCTGACGCCGGGTTGGAATCCTACCAAACTGAACCATTTCACCACTGAGTCAACCGTCGTGCAATTGTCTCAACAATCGAGTTCGAACTGCCAAAATCTGAAAGGTCAGTTTCTTGAGCGAGGAAGGCAAGGATAGTTTGTCTATTCCTCCAATGTAGGTTCAAATGAAAATATTCCAAATCAACTAAATGTAGCCAACAGAACTTGATACCTAATGGTATCATGGCGGTACAAAAAATGGCCTCTTCACATCTATTGCCAATTTAGAATTAACTGCATAAGACAATCCTTCCTTAGAAGCGATCAAATTGCAGACGCGGTAAGTAAAAAATTGAAATTGGCGAGCTTTTCATCTGAACAGCAAATTGTGTACCACATTCAAATAAATCCTCGTTAATTAGCTATTCGACTCTTCATAAGGGAAAAACTGTTTGCTTTAGCTCTGCCCCTGCAGGGTTGATAAATTGAGACTGGATTAAGATCTATTGTCAGAAGTGCCACGATACCTGGGCTTGCAACAATCCAGGGATAATTGATGTTAACAATTTGTTTCGTTAGTTTTTTAATTTGCGTAAATACAGCTGTTACAGATTGGCCTCTACGATCACTTTTAGCATAACACTAAAATTTAACGTAAACTAAACTACATTACGGGTGCTGCTAAAACTACTGTGTCAGACATCAACTTGGACGTGGGCGCTTTCTTCGAAATAATTAAGTAGCCGACGGCAATACAAAACCTACAGTTCCAAGACGCTCACAGATACCAAACTTCACCTTGTGACACAAGAGGATCCTGCAAAAATCTCGTTCCCCCACACTGGGTTGCGAACAAGCTCTCACACCGGTGTCGCTAACAGGGCCGACAGCTTTGAATGGTCTATACCCCATCGCACTGTAGATACAGTGCCCTTTTAAACGACTTCGAATAAACCGAGCCGACTATAGTGAAGATTTGTAGTCCATATGTGACAATTTCTACTTCATCAACTCGCGTTATCACTTACGTTGAACTTATTCTGGCTGATAGTGTCAAATTCTCGAATTTTTCAAATTAGTCAGGTACTTGTAGGTAATGTTTGTTCATACTCTTCACATGTGTTCATTGTTTGTACAGTAGCGAAAGAAAATTCGTTCATGGTTAAAGATTAAGAGAAATCTTCAATTATAATTTCCCGCTCGCTATTTGAACTCATCGGAAATATAATTGACATTATCCATCAAGAAGCTTTGACCAGATAAAGTCCGTAAGAAATTCATTATGAAGTCAAACTCCACATGGGGGAAAGTCTTAGTTTTTTTTCGGCTATAAACTAACTATACACGAATTTTCTTTCGCTACTGCACGTTTCAGAATTGTATGATTCATTCGGGAGTTTTTATAGCATCAACTCAGAGTGATCGAAGGCAAAGGATATAATAATAATTGGAAAAAACGCCAGACCGCATCACCCGCTCAGTTAAAAATTGTCCATGTGCTGAATTTTCAGTCGTTGAGCCATTTTCAGCTGAAAAAAATTCTTGAATATTCAAATTTCCCACGATTTTGGAAAATAGGTTTCATCTTACACCGTTTGAATGACAGCAACATATCAGTGTATTCTTCTGTAAAATAACGTATGGTTTGTAACTTCTAATGATTTTTTGAATCATAGATACACTCATTCATGACTAGAAACAGAGATAGTTAATCGGCTTATAGTTGAATCTGCTACATGATTAACTGTGTTTTTGTGATAATTGTGCGCCAAACGCATTGTTGCATCAGGGAGGAGATGGTAATGGGCATTTAATCTGATGAGCTTATTTGCATGCTCAAAAAAGTCCAGCATTGCATAATAGATGCAAGCAGCATATTCGTAAAGGACGTCTCGATACCGATACAAACGAGCACACGCATAACATCAATTTGTTTACGGATATCATTTCTGATACTAATTTCTTGATGTAATATAATGCCCTTTCATCAATTTGAAACTCACGTCTGGCACATCAATATCGGTGAACAGCAACAATGAATAAACACTTGCGGCATTGGTCAGTGCAATTGTTTTCATAGAATTCAACTAAATTACGCTATTCATTGCAGATACGAACAATTGATTCATAATCACACAATTGAACAAGAACAATGAGTCAAGTAATCAACAAACTATGCCCTCCTTACTTCATCGTTTCGTAGCTCTATGCCAGAGAACCGAGTTCACAGTCTGAAGGTGAAGTTGTGAAGGTCAAGCTTTAGTTTCAGTGCATAGGCATGCCTGTCAGTGTTGCTGAGATCACAGTTTTCAGATGATCACAATAAATTCTTTTAATTTGCAGACTCTTGGAGCTGATAAATGGGATTCCTCATAGAAAAATTGTCATCTACCAGAGTCCAAAGTGGACCATAGCAGAACAATGTTTTACTTTTTTTTTTGTGCAAGAAGGTGGTTGGTCGACGGCAAATTATTCCTGACAGTCCTCACACCCATCTTATGCACTCGTACACATTGTTCAATCTTAGTCCTATGTCCTCACACTCATGTAATGCACTCATACACATTATTAAATTTTAGTACTATACCTCCTATGGGTCAGGCTTTCTGCATGGCCAGACTGCTTCCGCTTGTTTTCTCCGCTTACATCATAGTTGTCAGCAATTCATCACCCACGCCCATCCCATTTCTTTACGGCACAGACCCGGACAGGAAAGCACTGCAGGGCTGCGTCAAACTCATCCATTCACAATCATTCTCCTCTTATGTCTATTTTTGCAAAGTCTCTCTCTTCCAAAACACTGAATTTTGTGTCCTTCAAAGCCTGCTTTATGCACTTCATCCACCGATAACTTGGCCATCATTGAAATCTACGCTACACTCCCCTCTACTCCCCTCTACTCCCCTCTACTCCCCTCTACTCCTCTCTCTGCTGTCTGCTTTTTCCTCCTTCAACAATCACATCCACGTGTTCGAACAACCTCAAACTTGCAAATTAGTTCTGTCTGATTCGCACATCGTCATCCCTTATCATGTCCCTCCGCCTCCCACGGGTAGCCCATGCTGTAAAATTTGGACATCTGTCTTCGCATACAACCCCTCCTTGTCCTCATGTTCATGTCCATGGTTCTGAAACTCGGTGCACCCTTCAGTATACTTAACATTTCATATTCCACCTTCACTCTACACATCACATCCATCTCCACACCTCCTCTCTTGTCCATGTGTGAGCCCAGGAACCTGAAACCCTCAACTTCATCTATCAACTCGCCATTTGACTCCTGATTACGCTCGCATGGTCACACTTCGAACGTCTGACTACTTCAATTTTACACATGCACATCAACTCGCAGTTTCCTTCTCTCACCCATCCTATCGAACTACGACACCAGATAATAGAACATCCCCCATTCTGCCACCGTGAGGCCCAAATCAAATCTTTCTGGGACGTACAATCCGCGAAGAGAACTGACTCAACACTGGCAACTCCACCAGTTTTGTCCGAACAACATCAACCCTTGGCCCAATACGCACGCGTTCGCATTCCTGGCCCTTTCATCCAAGCACACCATGAACGACCTGGAGGAAGTATCGTAACCCTGTCTCAGCTACACAGATACTTTGAACCAAGCACTTGCTTTGCTTCGTACTTGGACCTATGCTCAGAGTAGGGAATCTCTATTGCGCTCCCGACGAACTCCCGCCTGTTTCGGATAACCGCAACATTTTCCGCATCGCATCCATGTTGACCGTGTCGTGGACCTTTTCCAGCACCACTTACTTTGGCTCTACCATTCCTGAGCAGCACAGCTCCTCGCCAATCGTACCATCGGTCCTGAGCAGCACAGCTCCTCGCCAATCGTACCATTGGTCCTGAGCAGCACAGCTCCTCGCCAATCGTACCATTGGTCCTGAGCAGCACAGCTCCTCGCCAATCGTACCATTGGTCCTGAGCAGCACAGCTCCTCGCCAATCGTACCATTGGTACTATTTGTGATCCACTTAATCAGCTTTCTCCATGCAACTTAGTCACCACACATAACAAACTAAAACCTCTTGAGTTGCTACATTCAAATTTATCTCCTCTGCTCTTATACAGCTGAGCAATCCATGCCCTGCATCACTCAAGCGCCACCACCTATGGCACTAGGCACACCAAATCAACCTCACCAACAATTCGATTATCGTTACTGCACCCTCCTTGAGGCGTAAGCCGGCACTTAGCCGCAATGCCGTTCAAACCAAAGGCTTTCCCTGCTTCCATCACACCACTGCCTCCTGCAGTTTGTCCTCGAAGTGCCCGCAGCATTTCTTGCTCCCAAAACCGTCGTCCGTGCATCACTACCCACAGTCATAGTGTCCGCCTCCCTACATTCAACATTAGCATCCGGGCCGGTGGCATCTTTCACCGCCTCTCTCCCGGCCTTACCACATCATTCCAGATCATCCTGTTATCCTCACAATTTTTGTTAAACTGGCGTCCCCATTTTGCATCGGTTTCTTTCTTTGCTCTCTTCACCCGACGCTGAAACTCCTTCCTCATTTCTTATATATGACATAAGCCACTGTCGAACCCCCGTGCAATCACTCATCAAAGGGTCTCCTCTTCCCATCATCGCTATCTAACCTCCTATTTCCACAACTCGCTAGCCTTTCTACTACACTCGACTGACACGACACTCACCCCCCCATATTCTCGCACACCTCCACACCTCAACTCAGAACGCTTCCCACTCATCCTCAGCATTCCCAGGTTTCGCTCCTCTCATATGGTCATATTCCTTCTTCAAACCCTGTTGGAACCCTTTCCACTACTAGCTACATTCAAGTTGCTCACATTCACTGCTTCCTCCCACACACCAGTAGATTATCAAATATTCTTATCCCATGCTCTCTTACCCCAATCGATGCAGAAACCATCATCGCCCTCTCGACCACTATGTCATGTGTCATCTTGGCCAATGTGTTCTTGAGGGCATCTCATTCCCTGAATGAACTGTTTCCAACCACAAGCTCCCGCTCCATTAATAATCCTCTCAAATTCGCTCTATTGTTATTTTCACCTGGAACGCCATACTTTCCGCCAACATTTTCTAACACTTCGTCTCTTACTCTCACATTTAGGTCCCTCACTACCACCACGTCATATTGGCCTCCTAAACATCTAATGCACCGTATCAGATTATTCCACTAATTCTAATCCTCCTCCCTTTTCTCGCCACCAGCTCGTATGCATTCATGAACATCATTCTTCTACATGCACCATTCCCTGTGGAATTTGGTAACTTGTTTTTTATATAAGGCTATAAGGCTATAAGGCTATAAGGCTATAAGGCTATAAGGCTATAAGGCTATAAGGCCATAAGGCTATAAGGCTATAAGGCTATAAGGCTATAAGGCTATAAGGCTATAAGGCTAGCTAATAAAGTAGACATTGAATGAGATACGATATTTAATTCCTTCGTAAAGCGCCTTAAAACATTTCCACGCCACAAAGATACGTATTACACTCGCTGACTTAGAACACTCGTAATCATAGAAGCCAGGCATTTTCAACGATTTTTACTGAAGACCGGCATTTTAATTTAATTATAGGTTTCCTGTGCAACACGTCCTAAAAGGTCAGAGTTGTGAAAGTTTGAAGACGCATTCCATTTCCTGAGTCCCATTGTTATGGGACGCAAGACCACAATTATTGAGATAATTTGTTCCAGACCAAAGTAATGAAATTGAGGGAGTTTGCGCCACGGTCTAATTAAGGTCAATGCCGACTGTTAATCCAATCGGTCTCTTTTCATAGAATGACGCAAGCGGCCGACGGAAAATAAACTTCTAATCGCTTCTGATCGTGAAAACTAATTTGGCAATTGAAAAGATTTACGATAAATGCTTTCGATGGTTGAAACTGTTTTGAGGTAGCTTATGTATATGAAAGGAAAGGTCTTGGAATTTTGTTGAATAACAATGTTGGAATGCACAAATGACGAGTTTTTGCCTATTATATCCGATAGGGTACAAATATGAGGTTACGGCAATATTTTAACACGAACTGTGTTATTAAGTACATTTAGTAATAATTATCAAACGTGGTGTATAATCCTCATATCAATAAAATGATTACCTAAACGCATTTCTTCCTGAACGAAATGTTAATTGAATGCTGAAGTTGACAGCGAAATCCGAACAAACGGAACTTTCAATCATTTCTGCAAACAAGATTTGGAAAATCTGTTCAGTATCAGCACTTCTACTCAGTCCGCTTTTGTCGACTACTTTTCACTGATATCTCCATCCTGCATAAAATGGTAATCCAACATAGACAGTCAAGTAGTGAACACGCTTCCACAAGGTGTCGAAACATTTGAAGAAAGAAGCGTATTAATGCTGACTCGGTATTTGTCGACGTCACCTTGTGGTCTCGCGTCAGTGCAATATCGGGTACGTGTTTTGTCAAGTGATTGCTTGCAGACATTTCTTCAACTGAGCAATATTGGCCGTTCCTCTAGTTCCCTCCGCAAACACTAGTGTGCGAGTCTATAAATATTGGCCGTTCCTCTAGTTCCCTCCGCAAACATTAGTGTGCGAGTCTATCAATATTGTCCGTTCCTCGGGTTCTCTCCGCAAAAACTAGTGTGCGAGTCTATCCACATAGGTCGTTCCTTAGTTACCTCCTTAACCCTAGTGTGAGAATCTGTCAAACTCGATTTCGATTTGATTTTAGCCTCATTTCCACCAGAGCCTCAACGTGAGTCATAATAGGCTCCCCGGTATGGCTCAACGATCATGGTTTCCAGTAGGCTCGCACACCTCTGTGAGCAAGAAAATCAGCATTGTCAAAGTTAAAATATTTGAACATTTTAGTCGTGTCAGATGCAAGCTGGTGCGCACAAGAATAACGTTTAGACGAAACGGACCTCTGCTTTCAATCATTTACAACTTCACGAGTAATATGTGTGCGCGCTAGTGCGTACAGGTGGCATCGTCGAGATTGGTACAAGGTTTGCGGCTACACGGACAAAGTACGCTCCGACAGCAACGCAACACAATGTTGAAACTACGCGGTCTAGTTCAGTTAATGTTCATCTTATTTGTCCAGGGGGATAAAGACTCAGACGAAACGAATCGAATCACCGCCTCCAACCACTTAAAATTTCATGAGTAATATGTACGCACGCCAGTGCGCACAGATAGTATCGTCGATATTGGTACAAGGTCTACTGCTACACGGACAAAGTCAGTTATGACAGCAACGCAATGCGAGGTTCACAGCTGCGCGGTCCAGTTAAATTACATTAGTTTTCATTTTCAGGTAAAATGAAGATTCAGACAAAACGAATCCACGTCTCCAATCATTTAGCACTTCAAGATTAATGTGTACGCACGCTAGTGCGCACAGGTAGAATTGTCGAGACCGGTACAAGGTTTACGACTACACGGACAGAATCTGCTCCGAAAGCAACGCATCACAGTACATTTTATTTACATGAGCAAGGTAGACAAAATGAAACCCCCCGCCTCCAATCATTTAGAACTTCATGAGTAATATGTACGCACGCTAGTTCGTACAGGCAGCATCGTCGAGTCTGGTACAGGTGTTTCCGGCTAAAAGGACAAATTCAGCTCCAACAGCAGGGCAATACACTGTTTACAACTACACGGCCTTGTTCGGTTACATTACAATTTATTTATTCAGGAAGATAAAAACTCTGACAAAACGGATACACATTTCCACCCCCTCAAGACCCGAAGAGAGTAATATGTACGTACGCCAGTGCGCACGGGTAGTATCGTCGAAATTGGTACAAGGTCCACGGCCTCACGAATCAGATCAACTCCAACCGCAACGCATCACAAGGTTTATAGTTACACGGCAAAGGTCACCCACAGGCATTACATGTGGTCCGCACACGCGCGAGCGAGCGCAGACTGAAAAAAAACGCTTATTCACACAATCACAAGCAGGAGCTCTCGCAGAAGTATACTAGCATTATTTTATGCGACAGAATTGTAGAACTTGAAGTGGAAAGAAAGGGCAGGTTCATCATAGGCTAGAAACTGCTCAGATTTTTATCATCGCACTAATTGTTTAAGGGGATAGAGTGGGGGGGGGGGCAGAAGACCCCTGGGTCCCGAAAGAGCCCGATGAGCCCCGGAGGGTTACCCAAGTCCCCTGAACTCCCCGGGACTATCGAGTCCCCTCGTCTTAGCTCATCTTGGCTTGTCTCAAATCATTTCGGCCAGTTTCGACTCGTCGCGACCAACTTGACTCGTCTCAACATGTTTCAACTGATTTTGACGCACCTCGACCAGCCTCGGCGCGGCTCTCCCCCTCTGCGTCAGCAATGTTGTGGACTGTGACAAATAATTTCTCTACTCAAGCACTCTACATGTATACATTCCTCTGTGAATGGATTTTACAGGGTAGGGAGGAAGGAGCAGAGGTTCCAAGATTTAGAGGGGCCTCAAGAGGGTCCCGCAGTTTCTCAAGAGGGTCCCACAGGGTCTCAAGGGTGTCTCAAACGGTCCCAAAAGAGTTCAAGTGGATCCCCCCAAATCCTCCTGGTCTTCAAAGTCCCCCGGGTTTCCGATACTCCGGGTCCTCAGAGTCCCTCGGGTCCCACGAGTACCCCCAATTCCTCGGGTCGCCTAGTCTCAACCCACCTCGATTAATTATAAACAAAATAAAATTTATCATCATGAAAAAGGGCAGAAATTGATAATAGAGCCCACGAAATAAGGAATAATAAATTGCTATAATAATGTGTTAATGATCTATAAAATGAATAATCATCCATCCACCCCAAGTCAAAATCGACGAAGTTAACAAAGACTGGTGTCGGGGCGAGTCCCTAATATAATCTAACCTCAGTTCAACACTCTTGACCTGAGGTTAGTTTTAAAAAAGAAAACGGTAGTGCAGCTGCTATATACGTGCGTTATCAAGAGCATTATGAATAAATCTATTCAAAAATTGTAACCAATTTTAATGGTTCACTTGGTTTCATAAATTTAATTCCCGCTTCACCGACCTCGCAGTAAGAGCATATACCAGCGCTGCATAGATTAGTTTCAGCAGACTCTTCTACATGGAAAAAGCTCTACATCAAGGCCCATGCGATCAGTTAATATGTGTGCACAAAGTGCGTACACAAGTTCTGGACTGGAAATTGTGATTTGAAAATCATCAGGGTGGATAATAATGCCATAAAAAAATAATATATTCTCATTCCGCCACGAGCTGAAGAAACAGAATTTTCCTTACTATTTATCATACCCAGACGTAAAAACCAGAACATCCCACTGGAAAGGCGAACAAAACCCCGGCCAACTCTGTTAGCAAAAAATTGGTAAAAATAAATTGCCATTGCCCGATTTTAGTGAGATGTTGTACCGTTTTCAGAGGAAACACGCTATATATACTCAACGTGAGTTAACTTTACCCTTTCACCTACAATAATAACGTCAAGGCAATTTATTCCTGCATGATAACATTGAATTGCCACTAGAACTTATAATACTTTATATTGTATGATCTAGGATTAACTTGTCCAAGGTAAAAATCATATATAGTTTTTATGTTGATATTTTAATCTACAGCAAGATTTGAAAGAGTTTTTTCTCGTTACAATTTGTAGCCACGAACATTTTATATCCATGCTAGAGGCAATACAAATATTCATTGAATCTAACAAGGTAATACACATACGTAAAACACTCCACATTGAACGATGGATGTAAAGAGCACTTTCGTGAATGACTCTTCGATTTTAAAATAAAAGAGCAAACTATTTCCATTCGATTGTATATGACAATTAGTCCTGTTACTAAAAGCATGAACAAATACTTCCCACTTTTATTCCTCTGAGATACAGGTCTGCATATGACATCAATATCGCTGGAAAGCTGCAGAAACTTTAAACAGATAAAAAAATGATGTATGCAACAGGGTCTCAGCTTGAAACATTGCAGGTATCTTCACACCTAATAATGAAAGCGTTGCGAGTCTACACACTAAGCATTGCAGGTATCTTCACACCTAATAATGAAAGCGTTGCGAGTCTACACACTAAGCATTGCAGGTATCTTTACACCTAATAATGAAAGCGTTGCGAGTCTACACACTAAGCATAGCAGGTATCTTCACACCTAATAATGAAAGCGTTGCGAGTCTACACACTAAGCATTGCATGTATCTTCACACCTAATAATGAAAGCGTTGCGAGTCTACACACTAAGCATTGCAGGT